>CAUYON010179590.1:5000-13775 GCA_963573935.1 Arctocebus calabarensis
AACCAAAAATGGAAGAAAGGGAGAATGCATTAGGTTGCAAAGGTTTGCTTTAAAATGCCAAATTCTAAACTTAAATTACCATTGGTCTGCTATCTGAATTTCAGAATCTCTTGGCATGTCTGGAAAGTTCTCTTTCATAATCTCATAAAGAAGAGACTCTGTGCCTTGTGACACCACTTCATCGTTTTCAGGGATCTCTATAAGGCGAATATTGGTTTTCTTCGAGTTATCCCAGAGCTGTCTGAGAGAATGATCCGTTTTTGCCTTCCATTTCTTTACCTCTTTGGAAGTTTGGGAGTGTTCCAAAGCTTTGTATTCCATGTCAGAAATTCTTTGTCATAAAGCAAGTCTTACCTGGATGAATGGCATCTAATACGGAAAGAAGAATACACACAAGATAAAGCCATAGACATAGCTACATTGTAGGCAGAATGAGGACTGTGGGGTTAGAAATCCCCACATGTATGTCTCATGTACTTCTCATTTGAGTAAGCCACTAATGGGTTAAACTGGCTTTTGCCTTCACAGAAAAAACAATAGATTTGGGCAACCCTGAGGCAAACACAAAGACTGTTTCTGGTCATCCGGGAACAGATACTTTGAAGCTTTTGCAGCCATTGTCTCCTAGGTTCTTGCCTGGAGGCTTGGTCCAGAGGTTGACAAAATGTCTTTACATTTAGTCAAATGCCTAAAGATCTTAGCACTGTGAAGAAACAAAGTCAGACTCATTTTAGGTTAACTTGTTAAATAGGTGAGGAAATAGTTCTCCTACAGCTCTTTCTCTCTCTTATTTTATGTAGATTTTTTAAGACCTAAAAGTAGAAGAGTATTGTGCTGTTTTCCGGGTACAGGATATCTGCCACTTAAGTTTAAAGACAAATAATGAATATTGTAAATCACAGATTGAAGTGTGCACATGACTGCAAAGATATATAAGGTAGTGAGAAATAAAGTTAATAGGCTAGATACCACAAAAGAGCTTGTAGCCTGCTTCTTGCCCTTCTTAACATTGCATTGCGGATCTATACCTGAGGTAAAGCTATAGCCCCTCGCGTCTCTGGTTACACAACAGAGGACCTTCGTCCTGCGTCTTTATGTGATTGGGGAACCCTGGGAAGTGGGAACTGTCCTAATGTTTTCTTCAGAGTACTTTATAAAATGATAGTGAAGGCCTTAGAAATCTGAAGGGCTTGCAATCAGTGTAACTTGGTTTCTTGTACCCTCAATGAATCCCCAACAATAAAAAAAACAAAAAACTCTGAAGGGCTCAAACAAATACAATTAGATTTAACATGCTTTTTTAGTTGTTCTTTTATTTAAAATGCACTGCCATTTCCAAGATGAACAGGAACACTTTGGCTCATCAACTAAAATATAAAATAAAGTACCATCTGTGTACATGGAATATAAAATATACTATAGATGGTTGTTTAAAGATACTAAATACAATCGGCCTCCATAGCTGACCAGCTCCCTACACTGACCAGCTCCGTACACTGACCACCTCCTTAAAGTGACCTAATTTCCATAGAAAGAATGTGTGTGCACCACCTAAATGTATCAGCACAGTAGGCCTAGTTCCTTATGCTGACCACCTCCCAATGTTGAGCACTTTGTTACAGCCCCTAGGGTGGTCAACTTAACAGAGGTTCCACTGAATATATGAAATTTCTGTGATAGATATTTTGTCTGTGTAAGCAGAACTTACTGTCTTGCCATCCGGAGTACTTTCAAAAGGATTCTCTTACCCATGGCGTTTGAATGGAGAACACATTGCTTTAAATTGCAGGGCAGTGATCGAGTTTAGATATGGATGATTAAATCTCAGCCCCAGTCTGGTTCCGAGCTATGTAATTTCCATTGTGAAACAGCAGATGTAATATTTGCTCTGCGGCTCTCTTTGCTGACCCCGTGAAGAGGCAGTGGGCTGGATTACGTCTCTTTCAGTGGCAGATAATACTTGCTCCGTTTTGAGATGTCTTCTTTCAAAATATGCTTCAGGCCCTTTGTATGACAAGTGACATGAAATTGTGCAGTGTTGGAGTCTTGAATTTTACACTAATAGGCTATAGCTTGGAAAAAAAAGGGGGGGCCCTAAAGTGAATCTGTCCTTTAGGTTTAAACCTTGTGTTAGGAAAATAAGCTAGAGTCTGGGCTTCTTCACGTTGCTTGGCAAAAGAAAGCCTTGTATCTGTGATGAATAGGACCAGATAAATAATTGGGGGGGGGGGTTCAGGAAAAATGAAAACGGGGGACCCATTGCTTAAAAAGTAAAGACTTCAAGACTTCAGAGCATTAAAGCAAGCACAGGGCCCCCTGAGCTGGGAGCCTATGTGCTTGGTCTCACATCCATGAAGTAGGGCCCAAGGATGGGACGACTCCCAGCTGGCTACAGCACATGCAGACCTCAGCCCCCTGCTGAGGCTTGAAATAAGTACACTGAATTCCATTTGATTCACAAAGCTGGTATACAGTCTCTGTGTTTCAAATAAGAGACACACGTCTTCACTCTGTCTATACAATTTGCAACCTACATTCCGTACCTAGAGATTTTCTGTACTGGCTGATTTCCTACATTAATGCGTTTATGGGGTACAATATGCTGAATTGATGAACTATGTGGAATGCTCACATCAAACTGATTAACATAACCATCACCTCCCTTGCTTATTTGTTGTGGTAAGACATTTGTACCCTATGCTTAATAGCTGTGAAATGTACCACTGTAGTATGCACTTTAGGGGGGCTCTGCTGGCTGATTTTTAATGTTTCATTAGCTCACCACACTTTTGGTGGTCTCCTATGGGTGAGGCAATCGGTTAGGACAGGTGACAGGTGCAATGAAGACTTCCCTCCAATCTCTCTGGTTTCTCTAGGGAGACAAGGAAAGAAGACGTAGGTTGTACGGGGATTCTTCCACCAATCTGGAGGGCGTGGGCATGTTGGTGCACAAGATGTTGGAGAAGATGAAAGTTAGAGATGTGGAAAGTAAGACTGACAAAAAAGAGGCCAGAGCGAACAAGGAGGAAGAAAAACCCCTGAAGTCAAACCACAGAGGTCTTTTTTTCCTGACTCTAGTAACTTGCAGATATATTCAACCAATGCGCCATGAGGTACTGTGAGGAGGTGTAGCCTGAAACTCACATTGTTTCCTAAACGGCTTCTCATTAAAGTCTTCGCAAAGTTTGCTCTTTGGAAATAGCGCCTTCTGAAATGCAGGTACGGTGCTCTGATGTCTTCATTTTTCCTCATGTAATTTAATGTAATGGTAAATGTAGACAATTTTTTGTCAATGAAAAAGATTCTAAGGAAAATGGGAAAAGTAATCAAAAAAGTAAAATAGGAATATAGGAAAAGTAATAAAAAAGAAGCTCTAAATTGTCTCACTCTTTTTTATTTTTCTTTGCACTCTTTGGTGTAAGCTCTGTTGAGTTTTTTACATCTGTATCTTCCTTCAAAATATTTTATCCTCTCTCTTTAAAACTTCTGAGACTTTTTATTGATGTATCATAAAAATATTGAGAAAAGGACAAAGACCAACGTGTGCAGTGCGATGAATTTTCATGAATAGCACACACTCAGGTCACCAACATTTAGACCCAGAAAGTGGACATTCCAGCACCAGAAACGTGCCTCCTTGACCCCTTGGACAGGAGTCCTCAAACTTTTTAAACAGGGGGCCAATTCTGTCCCTCAGACTGGTGGAGGGCCGGACTATAATTTAAAAAAAAATTATGAACAAATTCCTATGCACACTGTGCATATCTTACCTTGAAATAAAAGGCAAAATGGGAATAAATACAATTCACACTGCCACATGTGGTCCGCAGGCCGTAGTTTGAGGACTCCTGCCTTAGAATTACCAGTCTGTCCCAAGTATAAGCACAGCTCTGATTTCTCACAGCATTGATCAGTTTTGCTAATTTGTGAGCTTTATATGAAGGAAGTGAGGCCACGTACAGCTATTTTTTTCTGATGGGTTTTACTTTCCAGTGTTTGGAGACATGTTTCTATTTTTCAGTGCATTGGATGCTTGTACTTCCATATTGCTGTAGAGTACTTTGCCTCATGACCATAGCATGATGGATTTCTCTACGTCAATACTGGCAGTTATTTGGGTAGCTTTTGAGTTTGGGGGAAGTTGATACCTGCATTTGGGTTAATATATAGTGCCTCTTTTGCTGGGTGTGGAATTGCTGGATCACAAGTAGTTATAGAGTCAACTTGAGTACAGACACCTAGTTTTCCAAAGTGTCTTCACCAATTTATGCTCCCAGCAGACATTGTTGTGATTTCTCATTGTCCCGCATTTCTCTGACATTTAATACCACCAATCTTTTCAAATTCTAGCCATTCCGGTATGCCATAGTTGTCATTTCTTGTCCTCGAAAGTAATCAAGTAGAGCGCTATTTTTAAAAACATTGTTTATCAGCCACTTGGTATTCTATTTCTTTTCCTTGTAGGGTCTGTCTATTTAAGATTTTAGATCTATAAAAGTCTCAGGGTATCAAATGTATGTGTCACGTTTTTATCCTCGTGGCCTTCTTCCATTCAGCTCTTTTACCCTAACTACTGTAGGGATTTAGAAATGTAACAGTTTTAAAAACAAGACTAAAAACCATCTTTAGCAAAAGAAAACTATTTCCTTTTGGAATTTTCTCCCTGTCAGTAAGTTTCACAAATCTGCATAAATCCTGCAGCTTTTGAATTGGGAAAAAGTCTGCAGTAGGCAGTAATATGTGGTGAAACAAAACTCCTAGTTTTTGGAAGTAAAGGGCTTATTTATCATGGAGTATTACCATAGACAAGTCATCCAAATTCTGTACACCTCATTTTCCTTATCCATAAAATGACCCAAGTGGACCCAGGTGGTGAAGTAGACTGTATAATTATTTCTATAATGTGTATAATTATAGAATGCTACTGAATGTCACAAAAAGTAGATGTTCCTATCGCATGCCACCACCAACTACCTTGTCTTGGACTCATACGTAGAATTTCCTTAATTAAACTCTGGGTTAGGAGAATGAAGCGTGAACTTGAAACTCGCTGTGAGTGCATTTTGCAGTGGTCTGCTTGTATGACACATA
Source organism: Arctocebus calabarensis (assembly GCA_963573935.1). Classification (NCBI taxonomy): domain Eukaryota; kingdom Metazoa; phylum Chordata; class Mammalia; order Primates; family Lorisidae; genus Arctocebus; species Arctocebus calabarensis. The sequence goes on from CAUYON010179590.1 coordinate 10,092, forward strand.
TTTCACAAATTTTGACACTAAAAAATTCCACATGTTAGCTAAGTAATTCTAGTTACAAGGCCTTAAATAATGGGATGAGGCTTACCCCATTGGAGAATAAAAAACCACAGAAAGAGTAAAAAACTCCTCAGAAACTATAGCTGCTCAGTGCAAAGAGAACCTCAGAAAACAGACTGAAATACTTGTATATAGGTTGAAAACAGTAATTAGAGGAATCTGTTTGCTCTGCTGCCTTGGGGGCTTACGGATGATACCAGCAATAGCATTACTAATTAGTAGAATGTCATTTATCCTCATTTGCTTTAACACACTTCCCTATTTCAGGAAACCCCAATAACTCACATTAGCATTTCCGAGGTTTCCCTAGATTTTTACATTAGGCATCTCTGGGGATGCACTAGGGTAACCAGCAGGGGCACTGTTCAGAATCAGAACCAGAAATAGCAAGAACAGTTCATAAAGCTTAAATGGAAGAGAAATTTCTAGAAAGCCCACCTGTCCTGTGTCTGTCCCTTGGATATTAGCTTCCTTTGAGCTCTCTTTATCTCAACTGGATGGTAAATAAGAACCATAAGAAAGCAGATTATCTTGGAGGAATATATGAAAAAAGATGGCTGTTCTCAAAGACATTTTTTAAATTATAAAGGAACAAAGTGTGTGGCCACCCTTTTTGCACTTTTCCCTCAAAACTCTTTCAGCTATTTTCAAATGAAATTTTTATGCCAGAGACCCGTTTGCTCTTCCTAAAGTGATCTTTTTGTAGGTAAAAATATACTACAATTCCTTTTAAAAATTACCTTGAAAAGCAGAGGCCAAAGTTATATAAAGGCAAAGATGGCCTGGTAAAAATTTAATAATGCACAACACCATCCTCTATATGTATCCCAATTCCAAGTTCAAGTTTTACTTCAGATGAATGTTAAGGGCCCTCTAATTTTTAATTTTAGAAATTCTATAGTATTGAAAAGACTAAACTAGACTTTCGGAATCCCACCCATTCAGTGTTGAACAGAGAATCAGCATCACTCACACCAGTGTTCTAATACTTGTGTAGCTATGAAATTCATCCTAAAATTGGTTGACTCCATTATGGTCTAGGATTGAGTTGTCATCAGTGAACTCACAGTACAAAGAAAAGGAAGATTTGCCTGCCAGTACTACTATTTTGTTTCATTTCCAGACTGAAGTTATTTAAGTCACCAAGGAGGTCTTGATTTTCATGAGAACAGTTGCCTGGACTTTGTTTTTTGCATGCAGTGACACCATATGCCCCCCGGAGTTTGACTCTTCCTGCACATTGTCCTGTGTTACCAAATACGTCTTGACATCAGCCAAGAAGCCCAATGGAGACCTCCATGATGAGATACGTGAAGGATAAAATGCATTAGCGGGACAAATGATGAGCTTTGCCGAATGCCTTGCCCAGTTGAGTGCTCAGCAAATAAACACCACAGATGCAGTGTGACATAATAGAAAACAGTTTTAAAGATGGGCTCTGAGATCACAGGACAGGACACTGGCCAGATGCAAGAATTTGTCTAGTCTTTCAACTCCTCCAAACATGAATTTCATTACTACAAAATTGTGGTAACTCTGGAGCAAGGTGGTGAAACTGAATAAGGCGATGGTCTCTGAATGTATTCTGCGTGAGGGTGACACAGGCAGAAGCAGCCTTCGTTACACAATTTATCTGAAAATTTCCCCTTGCTCTCCTGGCTTTTTATACATGTGCACATATCCCGTTCATTACATTGTTCCCCTTCCTGGACTAGAAACTTTCAATTGTTATTTTATTTCTATATTCCAGGTAATGTTTCTTTCCCCCTATAAAATTCAGGTGAGCAACTGAGTGAGGAACTGAATCATTCAATTATTGAATGATTGGATGAACAAAAGGATTAATAAACTCTGTATATTTCATGTGAGCACGGTACAGAAATTGCAGAGTTTGGGGGAATAGAAGGAACAGTCTGGCTCTGTTGGAGTTATTTTCTTTTTTCGGCACTTTCTGGCCAGGGCTGGGTTTGAACCCACCACCTCCAGTACGTAGGGCCTGCGCCCTACTCCTTTGAGCCACAGGCACCGCCCTGTTGGAGTTACTTTCGATTGGTTGTTATCTGTACTGAAGTGAGGCCATGGACTGTGTTTGGGTGAGGGAGAGGGAGTTAGCTACAAGAATGATAGAACTATCCACACTGACTTTAGATACTGTACCAAAAAATGACACTCACGATTTAAAGAAAAAAATCAGAGATTCAATACTGTTGAAGAATAAGTCATCGTATGCCACCCTCTATTTTTTTTTTAATTTTTTAATTGGTGATCCCTGGGTGACATCGAACATATTCTATGTCACATCCAGTGGTTCTGATTTGTTTCATTCAACCCCGTGAGCTGCATCCCGTATATTATCCACGGTGGGAACTCTACTGAGGTAGGGAGGTGGAGTTCATGGTTATCACTCATCTACTAACTTCGCTGAGGAAAGGCGGTGCTTGGGAAATTCAGGCAAATGGACGTTTTAAAAAATCAAAAGCAAATGTGAGCAAAAGACTTTCTGTATGTGTGTAGATGTATAATGCATATATAGTTATATACAAGTATGTATTATGATGTATAGATTATGTATATATATATATTTATATCTGTGTGTATATGTATTCTATATATGTAATGTATTATATACTGTGAGGCATTAGAATGGGTTAGTGAAATCTAAGCAACCCAGCAAACCCACAGCTTATACCTCTTCATAAGTGTGTCTTTCTTTTTTTCTTTTTTTTTAGAGACAGAGTTTCTCTTTGTTGCCCTTGGTAGAGTGCTGTGGCGTCACAACTTACAGCAACCTCCAAATCCTGGGCTTAGGCGGTTCTCTTGCCTCAGCCTCGTGAGTAGCTGGGACCACAAGCACCTGCCACAACGCCCAGCTATTTTTTGTTGCAGTTTGCCTGGGACCGGGTTTGAACCCGTCACCCTCAGTATATGGGGCCAGCGCCTTACTCACTGAGCCACAGGTGCCACCCAAGTGCGTCTTTCTTTAGCTGGGACACCCAGAGCCTCTTTAAGCTGTTTTTAGATAACCCTACAGAAGAGAAAATGTTCCAGAACAGGGTACTTGCTATGGCTAGCAACTCTCATGACAGCACCCAACACTGAATATTGATTGCTTTACAAAACAAGCACAGGCTTAATTAAGACAAAGTGCTCAAACACGCAACTGACTCAAACATTTATTTCATATTAGAAAAGCCCAGAAAGATTTTTATTTTAATTCCTCCAAGTTGAAAGAAAAATTAGAAGCAAAAACTTTGAATTTAACATGTTCTCTGTTAAACAGTGAAAATGTAACTGTGGTAATTTCCACTACCGATGGCTTAAAAGCAGTTGGGACTCTTGTGATTTTCCAAATAATTATATTTTATTCATACTTTGGAGTTTTTATTTATTTATTTATGATTTATTTTTATGCAATATCACTCATAATGGGGTGTTATGCAATGAGGCTGGAAGTAAAGGTAGTAAATGTTAAAAAGTTGTATCCTGATCTTTTTTTTTTTAATAATTTTATTGAATCATAATTATGTACATTGGTGCAATCACAGGGCACGATTCATATACATTCAGAAATATTTTGATCATACTGTTACAGATATCCTTCATGGCATTTCCTTGATCACTATATAA
>CAUYON010179591.1:0-40959 GCA_963573935.1 Arctocebus calabarensis
CTATAGTTCCAGCTACCTGGGAGGCAGAGGCAAGAGACTCGCTTGAGCCCAGGAATTAGAGGTTGCTATGAGCTGTGATGACACGGCACTCTATCCAGGGTGACAGCTTGAAGCTCTGTCTCTAAAATAAAATAAAATAAAGAAAAGAAATGCAGATTCTCAGGTCTCAGCAGACCTGCAGAATCACAACTATATTTGTCCCCATGTCATTCAGGTACATGCTAAAGTCTGAGAAGCATTGAAAACTTTGTTTCTTAATATTCCTGCTTGTTTTTTTCAAGTATATAAGAATTGTGAGCATTAAATTGGGCACAGTAGTGCATAACTATAGTGCTAAGTACTTGGGAGTCTGAAGCAGGAGAATCACTTAAGCCCAGGAATTTGAGTCCAGCCTGAACAATTTAGCTAGATGCATCTTATTTTAAAAAAGAGAGGGTGGCTCGGCGCCTGTGGCTCAGCGGGCTAAGGCGCCAGCCACGTACACCTGAGCTGGCGGGTTCAAGTCCAGCCCGGGCCTCCAAACAACAATGATGGCTGCAACCAAAAAATGGCCGGGCATTGTGGCGGGTGCCTGTAGTCCAGCTATTTGGGAGGCAGAGGCAGGAGACTCGCTTGAACCCAGGAATTGGAGGTTGATGTGAGCTGTGATGCCACGGCACTCTATCCAGGGTGACAGCTTGAGGCTTTGTCTCAAAAAAAAAAAAAAAGAGGGTGCAGTTCAGCGCCTGTGGCTCAAGGGGCTAAGGTACCAGCCACGTACATTTGAGCTGGTGGATTCGAATCCAGCCCGGGCCCACCAAACAACGATGGCTGCAACCAAAAAATGGCCAGGCATTGTGGCAAGTGCCTATAGTCCCAGCTACTTGGGAAGCAGAGGCAAGAGACTCGCTGGAGCCCAGGAATTGGAGGTTGCTGTGAGCTATGATGCCACGGCACTCTGTCTGGGGTGACAGCTTGAGGCTCTGTCTCAAAAAAAAAAAAAAAAAGAGGGTGGCTCCTGTGGCTCAAAGGAGTAGGGCACCGGCCCCATATGGCAGAGGTGGTGGGTTCAAATCCAGCCCCAGCCAAAAACTGCAAAAAAAAAAAAAAAAAGAGGGTGAATTTTGAACATTAAATAATACATTTAAGTGATCAGAACAATACTAGCGTGTAATAGAACTCAGTAAATGTTAACTATCACTATTTTTATCATTCTCTTAAATTTGCAAACCCTTTGTTACAAGTTGCTTCTTCTCCTTTGGCTACTATTTCTGATGTTATCTGTTACTTCAAGTCTTAGTTCCTAGAACTCTACTTACCTTTCTCTTTTGCTTTTCAACCCTTCAATACCATATATGCCTTTTTCCTTTATTGTTTGGGCCATATGGCACTCTCTTCAGCCTACTTTCTCTTTCCTCTCTTTCTCTCTGTATATCTATCTGCAGAATCATAAAACTGAAAGGGATCTTAGGGATTAAATCTAAATCTTTTCTTTTTGTTTTGAGGAAACCGAAGCCCTGAGAAGTTAAGGTGTCATCCTTCAGCAGATGTCCCAGAAAGATCAAAAAGGGCTGAAGCAGGAAAGATTTAGTGTGTATGTTCTCTTAGGCATAGAAATCCAACATGAACAAAATATGAGGCAAGTTTTATTTCTTCTGGAATATTTTTTATGAAAAATATGATTTTTTTTTTTTTTTTGAGGCAGATCCTCAAGCCATTACCCTGGATAGAGAGCTATGGCATCACAGCTCACAGCAACCTCCAATTCCTGGGCTCAAGCGAGTCTCCTGCCTCCGCCTCCCAAGCAGCCGGGACCACAGGCGCCTGCCACAACACCCAGCCATCTCTCTTGGTTGCAGCTGTCACTGTTGTTTGGCGGGCCCGGGCTGGATTCGAACCCGCCAGCTCAGATGCACGTGGCTGGTGCCCTAGCCCGTTGAGCCACAGGCGCCGAGCCGATTTTAGGCTCAGCACCTGTGGCTCAATGGGCTAAGGCACCAGCCACGTACACCTCAGTTGGCGGGTTCAAATCCAGCCCTGGCCCGCCAAACAACAATGACTGCTTCAACAACAACAACAAAAAAATGGCCAGGCATTGTGGCGGATGCCTGTAGTCCCAGCTATTTGGGAGGTGGAGGCAAGAGACTCACTGGAGCCCAGGAATTGGAGGTTGCTGTGATGCCACCGCACTATCCAGAGTGACAGCTTGAGGCTGTGTCTCAAAGAAAAAAAGAAAAATACGATTTTATAGGTTGGTAGAAAGACAGTAATAATGTATAGGGTAGGAGAATAACTGTTCAGAGTAACCTGTTTTTTTTCTAACACTTGGTTTTGTTTTTAATTATTTTTTTTATTTTTATTTATTTATTTATTTATTTTAAGAGACAGAGTCTCACTTTATCACCCTTGGTAGAATGTCGTGGCATTACAGCTCACAGCAACCTCCAACTCTTGGGCTTAAGTGATTCTCTTGCCTCAGCCTCCCAAGTAGCAGGACTACAGGCACCAGCCACAATGCCTGTTTATTTTTCTGTTGCAGTTGTCATTGTTGCTTAGCTGGCCTGGGCTGATTTCAAACCTGCCAACCTCATTGTATGTGGCTGGTGCCATAACCACTATGCTAGTGTGCCAAGCCAATTTTTAATTATTTTTAAGATTTCTTTTATAAAAGTAACTTAACTTAGTTAAGTAAGCAGTAACTTAGGCAAGAGAATCTGTTTTGAGTGAATGTAGTTGTTTTAAGACAGAGTCTCTCTGTCAGTGACATCACCATAGCTCACTGCAACTTCAAACTCCTGGGAACTCCTAGGCTCAAGCAATCCTCCTGCCTCAGCTTCCTGAGTAGATGAGATGCATACCACTACTCCCACCTAATTTTTTGTAGAGAAAGGGTTTCGCTCTTGCTCAGGCTGCTGTCAAGCAGTCATCCAGTCTCAGCTTCCAGAGTAATGCAGTTTTTATTCTATTTCATGAGCCAACTGAAAGATGGCTTTGAAGATGGCATTGTAAATCTTATTTAAAAGATGTGGTTTGGGGCAGCGCCTATGGCTCATCGAGTAGGGCGCCAGCCCCATATACCAAAGGTGGTGGGTTCAAACTTGGCCTCCGCCAAACTGCAAAACAGAAAAATAGCCAGGCGTTGTGGTGGGCGCCTGTAGTCCCAGCTACTTGGGAGGCTGAGGCAAGAGAATTGCCTATGCCCAGGAGTTGGAGGTTGCTGTGAGCAGTGTGACGCCACGGCACTCTACCAAGGGCAAGAAAGTGAGACTCTGTCTATACAAAAAAAAAAAAAAAAAGATGTGGCTTGTTTTTGAGCGTTTATTTAAGAAATATCAAATCTGCACTTTACTATCTTAGTTGGAGCCAACCAGAAATCCTGAAAGCAATCAATAGAGTCCAGAATAGGCCCAGGTACTAATTAATGCTTGAATTGTGTATAGCAAAGTTGTTCAGGCCTGTGTTTGGAGTTTAAGCTACTTTTAGACTTTTTTGAACAAGATTTTAATTTTTTTATTTATAAGACTTTAGGGGATTAGAAGCCAGCAATCTAGTGTGCTGATGGTTGTAAGAACCAGTAAGCATTTTCAGATGTCCACGCCTCTGTTGATGTAGTTTCTTCTACCTCCCTTTCCATCTGGCTGATGTCTTTCATTCTGTCTTAAAGGTGTTCCTCAAATATCTTTACCTTTTACCAGCTCCCACATCATTCCTCTCAATCATTCCATGGCCTGTGTTTTTAGAGTGTTGTAGTCATAACTCCCAAACGTTGATCATAAAATAGTAATGTTTTTAAAGAATTCATATTGTCTATTTGTGAGCCTCTTGAAATTAAGGACCAAATTATATTCATCTTTACATTCTCAAGGCCTAATACTTCCTGGCAAACAGTGAATCCTAAAAGAATTTTTGTCGTTTAAAGTAGACTAGCCCTGCAGATAGAGCTGTATGCTAAACCAAAAAAATGACTGATGTTGTAATAATGAAATGAACCTGTTCTTTCAGTTCTGTTTAAAATGATGGGCTGGATGCTTGTAGCTCAGTGGTTAGGATGCCAGCCACATGCTCTGGAGCTGGTGAGTCTGAACCAGGCTTGGGCCTGCTAAACAAAAAAAAAAATTAGTTGGGCATTGTGACAGGTGCCCATAGTCACAACTACTAGGGAGAATGAGACAAGAGAATCACTTGTGCCCAAGAGTTTGAAGTTACTGTGAGCCATGATACCACGGCACTCTACCAAGGGTGACAAAGTAAAACTGTCTCAAGGAAAATAAAAAATGGAAAGTCCATAATACCCTAAAAATCTGAAAATGTTGAAGTGTTAAAATAGTGTTAATTTTAAGGGTAGTTCATCTTAAAAACTATTGTTCTCTGACATTGACATTCTGAAGGCTCGGTAGCAAGTATTTTGGTATTTCCAATAGTGATAGTTTTCAAACTTTCTGGTCTCAGGAGCCCTTTACCATGTTAAAAATATTGAAGACAGGGCAGTGCCTGTGGCTCAGTGGGTAGGGCACCAGCTCCATATACCAAGGGTGGCGTGTTCAAACCCAGCCCTGGCCAAACTGCAACAAAAACAATAGCTGGCATTGTGGTGGGCGCCTATAGTCCCAGCTACTCGGGAGGCTGAGGCAAGAGAATCGCTTAAGCCTAGAAGTTGGAGGTTGCTGTGAGCTGTGACACCATGTGATGCCACAGCACTCTACCTAGGGCCATAAAGTGAGGCTCTGTCTCTAAAAAAATAAAATCTGGCCTTACAAATTATGTGACTGGAAATGTTAGAAGTGTTTTTAATAGCCTTTTAGATAATTGTGAATGTTCTTCTGTGATACTACACCAAAAATCAAGTTGTAGTTTCTTTCTTTTTTCTTTTTTAAGTTGTAGTTTCTTTTTTTTTTTTTTGAGACAGAGCCTCAAGCTGTCACCCTGGATAGAGTGCTGTGGCATCAAGCTCACAGCAACCTCCAATTCCTGGGCTCAAGCAAGTCTCCTGCCTCCGCCTCCCAAGCAGCTGGGACCACAGGCGCCCACCACAACGCCCAGCCACTTTTTGGTTGCAGCCCGTCATTGTTGCTTGGCGGGCCTGGGATAGATTCGAACCCACCAGCTCAGGTGTATGTAGCTGGTGCCCTAGCCCGTTGAGCCACAGGCGCCAAGCCTTAAGTTGTAGTTTCTTAAAGGCTAGTTACAATCTAGAATCTGAAACTGTTTGTCACTGAACTTTTATGCTTCATTATGTTAAAATTCATTAATCTATCTTTTGTTGTTGTATTGTTGAGACAGGGTCTCTCTTGCCCAAGCTGGAGTACAGCAGCCTCATCATAGGTCACTGCAACCTCAAACTCCTGACTTCAAGGGATCCTCACACCACACCCTCCCCAAAGTGTTGTTAGCATTACAGGCATGATCCACTGCACCAAGCTTTCATAAATCTGTCTTGAACCTTGTATGGATCTTTTACTCATGAATATTTTTTGTCAAATCATGCTATTATCATTTGGAAAATATTATTTCTCTGACTTCTGCAGATTGCCAAATGTTGACATAATTCATTATGTAATTTGTTTTGTTGTTGTTGCAGTTTGGCTGGGGTTGGGTTTGAACCTGCCACCCTCAGTATATGGGGCCGGCGCCCCATTATGTAATATTTTTAAAATCCACTAGTCTCATCAGAAAAGTCTTTACATTTTGGGAAGCAATCAAACTGGAAGTGGCAGATAGAAGAGTTCCAAAATTCTAATTTTCACTTGAAAGCTTTAGTTTTATCATTGGCAATAAATACTGTCGGTTGTTTTCCTTGAGGTGACATTCTCACTTTATTCATTTGCAAGAAAATATCTGCCAGATATCACAGTTTGTTTTATAGTCAGTACTTTCAAGTAAAAATCTGTGCCATGAAAAAAGTGGCTAATTCAGGTTGTAACTTAACATTTCCATATGAGCTTTTCCTTCTGATTACCTTTTTTTTTTTTTTTTCTGAGACAGAGTCTCACTCAGTTGCCCTATGCTTGAGTGCTATGGCCTGATAGCTCACAGGAACCCCAAACTCTTGATCTTAAGCAATTTTCTTTTTGTTTTTATTTATTCTTTTTTTTCTTTTTTTTGAGACAGTGTCTCATTTTGTCACCCTGCGTAGAGTGCCATGGCATCACAGCTTACAGCAACCTCAAGTTCTTGCGCTTAAGTGATTCTCTTGCCTCAGCCTCTCAAGTAGCTGGGACTACAGGTGCCCACCACAGTGCCAGCTATTTTGGGGGTTTTTTTGGTAGTTGTTGTTGTTTGGCAGGCCTGGGCTGGATTCGAACCCACTCGCTCTGGTATATGTGGCTGGCACCCTAGCTGCTAAGCTACAGGTGCCAAGCCAACAACTGCTTTTTTTTTGAGACAGAGCCTCAAGCTGTCACCCTGGGTAGAGTGCTATGGCATCATAGCCCACAGCAACCTCCAGTTCCTGGGCTTAAGCGAGTCTCCTGCCTCTGCCTCCCAAGTTGCTGGGACTACAGGCGCCTGCCACAATGCCCGGCCATTTTTTAGTTGCAGCCGTTGTTGTTTGGCGGCCTGGGCTGGATTTGAACCCACCAGCTCAGGTGTACATGACTGGCACCTTAGCCACTTGAGCCACAGGTGCCAAGCCCCCAACAAACGCATTTTTAATTGCACCCAAACTTTATGGCCACCCTGTATTATTCCATTCCTTTTTTATAGCTGACTAATATTCCATTGTATTTATATACCACCATTTGTTTATCCATTTATTCATTCATTTATGAACATTTGGGCTGTTTCCATTTCTTGGCCATTGTGGATAGTACTGTTTATGAGCATGCATGTGCTCAATTTGAGTTGAGCTTGTTTTCAGTTCTTTTGGGTGTATACCAAGGAGTAGAATTTCTTACCCTTGCTTTTATACCATCCATTCAAATATTACCACAGTGGAAAGGCAAATAACTTTTAAATCCTTTATTTTTTTTGCAGTTTTTGGCTGGGGCTGGGTTTGAACCTGCCACCTCCAGCATATGGGGCCGGTGCCCTACTCCCTTGAGCCACAGGTGCCTCCTGGCAAATAATTTTTAATATTATTATGAAAATAGTTTTGGGCTCGGCGCCTGTGGCTCAACAGGCTAAGGCTCCAGCACGTACACCTGAGCTGGCGAGTTCGAGTCCAGCCCCTGGGCCCGCCAAACAACAATGATGGCTGCAACCAAAAAATGGCCAGGCATTATGACAGGCACCTGTAGTCCCAGCTACTGGGAGGCCGAGGTAAGAGACTCACTTGAGCCCAGGAATTGGAGGTTGCTGTGAGCTGTGATGCCACAGCACTCTACCCAGGGCAACAGCTTGAGGCTCTGTCTCAAAAAAAAAAATAGTTTTGATTTTGTGGAACCCTGGAAGTGTCTAGGGAATCCCCCAAGGACTGGCAGACCATATTGTCATAAAGATTCCAAAGTTATGTGTGAATATGATTGCTCATCATCACTCTGTTATCACTAGCATCAACTAATAACAGGCTAAGTAGTCTTCCAGACCACACTATCAAAGCCAGGTGTGGTGGTGTTTGTCTATAGTCCCTGCTACCCTGGTGACTGAGTTCGGGGGAATCCCTGGAGCCCAGGAGTTCTAGGCCAGCCCGGTTAACAAGAGATCCCCATCTTTTACAAAACTTTGCACTATGACATATGTGTTATAATGCCCACTTTATAGACGAGGAAATTAATACTTAGTGGTTAAAAATGACTTACCCAAGTTTGCTTAATATAAGTGATAGAACTAGATCCTGAATTCAGGTTTTCTCATTTCAAGAATAAAATTCTTACTACTGTTTCAGAGTTGTTCAGGTAAATCAAACAGCAGAAGGGTTTAGCTGAGGAGGTCATTAGTAATTGTGGTAAAAGTATTTAATAGTTTGTCATTGTTACTTCTTTTTAGAGATATTTTAAATTCAAAGGATGTGATCACTATCCAGCTGGAAGATACTAGCTCTAGCAGAAATTTTTGCAGCCCATCTTGTCTTTTATCATATGAAGAAAAAAGAAAACCCTTTGTTACCATATGCTCTAATAGCGATTTGACCAAGTGCAGCATGTGTCAGAAGACTGCTATTGTAAGTTTAATTTTTTACTTTTCAAGGGAGTCTGATGATTCCGCTTAACTAGCAGTTTTTACTGAATCTTTTGTTTTTAATTCTAGATTCAGTATGAAGTAAAATATCAAAATGTGAAGCATAGTCTTTGCAGTGGTGCCTGCTTTTCAAAGTTTCACTCTGCTAACAACCTCATTATGAACTGTTGTGAGAACTGTGGAGCTTATTGTTACACCAGCTCTAGTGTGTTCCAGATATTTCAGATGGAAGGACCATCCCAGAACTGCAGCAGTTCAAAGAATATTACAGCATATAAACAGGTATGAATAAAGATCAACTTCTGTTCTTCCCTTAGTTGGCCTGTGAATGGTTCCACTCTAGGAAAATGTGGGAATATTGTTTTTAGTACTCTTGGGAATAATTTCAGTTGTTAAGTCAATGAAGGTGAAATAGAAGACTTTGACAGATTCTTCTTGCATAAGAATTCATGATAAATCCAGTATGGAAATTTTCCTAAAGAATCTCAGACGGATTATCTTATCAGGTTGAATCTTGCTTATAAACTACAAACAAAGAGGCTCGGCGCCTGTGGCTCAACGGGCTAAGGCTCCAGCCACATACACCTGAGCTGGTGGGTTCAAATCCAGCCCGGCCTGCCAAACAACAAGGCTGCAACCAAAAAACAGCCAGATGTTGTGGCGGCCGCCTATAGTCCCAGCTACTTGGGAGGCAGAGGCAGGAGGCTCGCTTGAGCCCAGGAATTGGAGGTTATTGTGAGCTATGATGCCATGGCACTCTACCCAGGGTGACAGCTTGAGGCTCTGATTCAAAAAAAAAAAAAAAAACTACAAACAAAGATAATCAAATAGGCCAGACATGGTGGCTCATGCCTGTAATCCTATGACTCTGGGAGACCAATTGCTGGAACTAAGGAATTCTAGACCAGCCTGAGCAAGAGTGAGACCCCATCTCTACTAAAAAATAGAAAAGCTAGCCAGGTGTCATGATAAGCACCTATAGTCCCAGCTTCTTGGGAGGCTGAGGCAAGAGGATTGCTCAAGCCCAAGAGTTTGAGATTGCTGTGAGTTAGGATCAAACTGTACCCGGAGTAACAAATTGATTCTCTGTCTCAAAAAGAAAAAGAAAGAAAGAAATTATAATAGTCTACTGGTCAGGGTAGCGCCCATAGTTCACTGGATAGAGCATCGGCCACATACACTGAGGCTGGTGGGTTCGAACCTGCCCCTGGCCAGCTAAACAACAACAAGCATAACTGCAACAACAAAAAAAATAACCAGGTATTGTGGCAGGTGCCTGTAGTCCTAGCTACTTGGGAGGCTGAGGCAAGAGAATTGCTTAAGCCTAGGAGTTTGAGATTGTGTGAGCTGTGATACCACGCCACTCTATCGAGGGCGACATAGTGAGACCCTGTCTCAAAAAAAAAGAATTAGTCATGAGAGGAAATAATCCAGTGAGAAATAAGCCCCTATTTCTGATAGGAGAGGCTTAAGTAGGTCTTTCTGAGAGCAGAGAAGCTGGTCTTGCTTTGGTAGATGACATGAGATGGACACAGTCAGTACTCTGAACCCCTTTCATAAGATGGAACTGTTATATATATTGCTTGTTCATGGGATGTTTTGAGACCCAGCTCTTTAAAATAAGCAATTGAATGTTGGGCAAGGTGGCTCGCGCCTGTAATCCTAGCACTATGGGAGGCCAAGGCGGGTAGACTGCCTGAGGTCATGGGTTTGAGACCAGCCAGAGCAAGAGCAAGACCCTGTCTCTAAAAATAGCGGGGTGTATGGTGGATGCCTAAAGTCCCTGCTACTCGAGAGGCTGAGGCAGGAGAATTGCTTGAACCCAAGAGTTTGAGGTTGCTGTGAACTCTGAAGACACAGTACTCTACCGAGGACAAGAAAGTAAAACTCTTGTCTCAAATTAATTAAATAAATAAACAAATAAACAAGCAAGAAATTGAAGATGAGAATCCCAAAAAGCTGCAATTCAAATAAGTCATTTTGTGAGCCACATCTTTTCTTTTCTTTTCTTTTTTTGTTTGTTTGTTTGTTTGTCTCTAAAACAAAGTCTTGGTAGAATGCCTTGGCGTCACAGCTCACAGGAACCTCCAGCTCTTAGGCTTAGGCAGTTCTCTTGCCTTAGCCTCCCAAGTAGCTGGGACTACAGGCACCCACTACAACACCCAGCTATTTTTTTGTTGCAGTTTGGCTGGGGCGGAGTTTGAACCTGCCACCCTCGGTATATGGGGCTGGTGCCCTACTCACTGAGCCACAGGCGCCACCCTGCCACATCTTTTCTATGGCAGAATGTTCCCACTTAAGTGCCCTTCCTTAGGACCAGAAATGGAAGAACAGAAAGTACAGAAACCTTTCCCAAAGGCAAAATGCAATTCTTTTTCATTCTACTTTATCACTTACATTCAATAAATAGGTATCATTCTGTTTTTTTTTTTGTAGAGACAGAGTCTCACTTTTATCGCCCTGGGTAGAGTGCCGTGGCGTCACACTGCTCACAGCAACCTCCAGCTCTTGGGCTTAAGCGATTCTCTTGCCTCGGTCTCCCTAGTAGCTGGGACTGCAGGCGCCCGCCACAGCGCCCGGCTATTTTTTTGTTTTGCAGTTTGGCCGAAGCCGGGCTTGAACCCGCCACCTTCGGTATATGGGGCCAGTGCCCTGCTCGCTGAGCCACAGGAGCTGCCCGTGAGTTTTTTTTTTTAAAGGGCAAGGATACTCACCCCAAACCAAAAAAAGCAACATTGAACAGGGATTAATGAACAAGCCTCCAGAGGGAACGTTAGTTCATGGGCCCAACCTGAGAGGTGCTTTGAGAAAACTCAACCTTGAGCAAAAGCAAACTAAGCATAGCAGGTGAGCGAAAAGAGGATGTAACAAACTCTGCATAAGAAAATGTCCAATGTAGGGTGATGCCTGTGGCTCAGTGAGTGGGGCACGGGCCCCATATACCAAGGGTGGCGGGTTCGAGCCTGACCCTGGCCAAACTGCAACAACAGCAACAAGAAATATACTATCCAATGTTTATCCTCAGTGTTAGGCTGAGAGGTTTCATGAGGGAATTCCTGACCGGATGAAGACTGAGTTTCCTTCCAACTTTGAAATTTCTGCTTAAAGGCTGAGGCAGGAGGATTGCCTGAGATCAGGAGTTTGAGACCAGCCTGAGCAACAGTGAGACCCCCATCTTTAGTAAAAATACAAAAATTAGCCAGGCATGGCTCGGCGCCTGTGGCTCAAAGGGCTAAGGCGCCAGCCACGTACACCTGAGCTGGCGGGTTCGAATCCAGCCCGGACCCGCCAAACAACAATGACGGCTGCAACAACAACAAAAAAAAATGGCTGGGCGTTGTGGCGGGCACCTGTAGTCCCAGCTACTTGGGAGGCAGAGGCACGAAACTCGCTTGAGCCCAGGAATTAGCGGTTACTTTGATTTATGATGCCACAGCAATCTATCCAGGTTGACAGCTTGAGGCTCTGCCTCAAAAAAAAAAAAAAAAATTAGCCAGGCATGGTGGTGGGTGCCTGTAGTCCCAGCCACACAAGAGGTTGAAGCAGGATGGCTTGAACCCAGGAGTCTGAGGTTGCTGTGAACTATAATACCATGGCACTCGACCCAGGGTAATTTATACACTATTCTATGTACCATGATGAAATCTCACCATCCCACTCTGTCCCACTCTGGATGTGAATCATACCATACCTTTGCTGTTTGTTAGTAACCATCAAGATTATCAGATCAACTGTTAGTGTTCAAGGAATCCTTATTTTACTTAATGACCCTGAAACACAAGAGTGCCATGCCTAACACACTATTATGTGTATTTAGGGAAAAACATAGCATATACAAGGCTTGATGCTAACTGTGGTTCAGATATCTACTGGAGGACTTAGAACATTTCCTCTGATGGTAAGGGAGAGTATTATATAAGATGATCTCTCCATAATCTTCCCATAAAGCAAAGAATTAAGGTAAACTAACACATACACGATTTCATAGGGCTATAGAGACCTGTGTCTCCACCTGCACTTCAAGCATCCTGAGCCCAACTGAAGGCTTTCAAGCTCCTCCTGCTTCCATCATTCTCTTTCACCCCTACCCCACCCTTGAGAGCTTTCACTTGGAAACACACCCTGTAGCAACCAAATAAAATTCTTTAGAGATGAGATCTCACTTTGACTTAGGCTGCTCTCGAACCTGTGAGCTCAGGATCCACGCACCTCAGCCTCCCAGAGTGCTAAGATTATAGATGTGGGCCACCACACCCAGCCTTTTTTTGTTTTTTAGAGTCTCACTCTTTTGCCCTTAGCGAGTGCCATGGCATTATAGCTCACAGCAACCTCAAACTTGGACTCAAGCGATTTTCTTGCCTTAGCCTCCCAAGTATCTAGGACTACAAACACCCACCAACAAAACCTGACTGTATTTTTAAAGACGGAGTCTTGCTCTTGCTCAGGCTGGTATCAAACCTGTGAGCTCAGACAATCCACTCACCTTGGCCTCTCAAAGTTCTAGGATTACAGGTGTGAGCCACCACGCCTGTCTTCAAGAAATCATCTTGGCTTAGCACCTGTGGCTCAGTGGCTAGGGCACCAGGAACATACACCTAAGCTGGCGGGTTTGAATCCACACTAGGCCCACCAAACAATGGCTGCAACCAAAGAATAGCCAGGCGTTGTGGCAGGCACCTGTAGCCCGGCTACTTGGGAGGCGGAGGCAGGAGAATCACTTGAGCCCAGGAGTTGGAGGTTGCTGTGAGCTGTGATGCCACGGAGCTCTACCCAGGGTGACAGCTTGAGGTTCTGTCTCAAAAAGAAAAAAAAATAAAAAAGAACTCCCTTCCTAATCCTAATATACTTATCCTCCTAGCATGCCCACCTTTTTACTCAAGTTTCAGATTCCCCAACATCTAACCTTCTCAACCAATTTTTTCTGGCTTTGGTCCAAGCTGAAACACCCCTGCCTAGCAGCAAGCACCAGCCCCACCCTCACAATCCTTTAAGGGAAAAATTATCTTCATTTTAAAGATAAGGAAACTAAGGTCAGGTCTCAGTAAAAGAAATCCAAACTGCTTCCTTGAAAAAAATACCTCCTCTAAATCCTGTTACTTCCACATGCCATGCTTCAATCTTGTCTCATCCATAACCGCTAATTTAGCTCCTGGTTCCCTAACAAATCCTCTCCCCTCTTCTCCCACTAGCAACTTCACCTTCACACCTCTCACAGCTCGGTCTTTCGGCTGCCCACCAGTCAAGTCTTTATTTCCAATGCCAGAAGCAGAGGCAGACATAATTCATGAAGCACTTACTCTTGTGGGACCACACTGCCATACAGTACCATTTTGGGAACTGAACTATCTCACATCTGTAGCTACATAGTCTGCCAATACTTCAGTCATCAAGCATACAACTAAAGAACATTAAGTTTGGAACCCACCTTCAAAGGAATAGCACAAAACTCCCCCCTCATCCTGGGGTTTAGAGAAACTGGCTACGATTTTTACATGAAGGAAAAAAGAAATAGATGATTACAAGATAAATATGATATACAGTACTGAGAGCGACAGCCTTACTCTAGGCTCCAAAGAGAAAACTATTAGCAGGTTAAGTTAGTTTAAATTTTTATTTTTTTTTTTTTATTTTTTATTATTTTTATGTAATAAAAAGTAAAAGTCCTTGTCCAACCATCCTTGTGGGGCATCTGTCGCTCATACAGATCACTCAAGTTAATGGGAAAGAAAGAACAGGGGGCCCAAGTCAGAAGTTATAAATAATAGAAAATAAAAGATCTTCCATCTCCAGCGGGGGAACAGATGAGGATGGGAGGGCAAGATGGGTGGGAACAGGCAGGGCAGAGCAGGAACCCCCCACCCCCGCTGGACCCTGGCCCTGCCACTTTGAGGCCCTTCCCATTCAAGGTGCTTGGCAGGAATTCCCCAGCTCCCCTGGGGGAAAAGGGGGTTTGGAGGGCTGGGACTGGTCCGAGCTGCTGGGGGAAGAGACATAGATCACTCTTCCCTCCACTCATGGAGGTCTCAGGTCGCGGCCAGGACAATCTTCAGTTCCCCGGGGGGTGGAAGGGGAGCTGCTGGGAGGGATGAGATTGAACTGGTTGGAGGGGAAAGAGAAGAGAGCAGGAGCATTAGAACCCAAGCAGCTGTCCCTTCATCCAATGCCGTCCAGTGGGGGAGTGGGGGTGTGTCTGGGTAGGAGCGGCCTCCTCAAGGTGTCTCATGGGGCTGTCAGAAGCACAGGTCAAACGCTGTTTCCCAGTAAGCCAGAGCCCTTACTTGTGTGCCCAGCTCAGCCCCCCACACCCCAGTCTGGCCCTGTCTGCTGCGCTGACCTTACCTCGGCTAAGTCAGGAGACAGTCGGGGTCACTGAGAGCTGGGGAGGCAGTGGGGAGGGGGGCTGCTGGATCACAACTGAGCGAGGACGGAGGGAAGCAAAGGACAGAGCCAGGAGCAAGCCCCTGGCGGCGGCGACTGTGGCTTCTGCCCACCCTACATACTTCACAGACAGGTGCAGGTCGGCGGGCGCCCTGTGGGACAGCCCTGCCTCCAAGACCCCTCATTCCCCACCCAGAACCCGTGCATCCTGCCCCACCTGCAGCCCCTCAGCTCTTCCATGCCAAATTCCCCCAGCTAACGAGAACTCACGAATCCTGTCATCGGCTCCTCCTGGAAATCCAGGCGCCTGGCCAGGCTGCTCACCTTGGGGGTGTCCGATGTAGGGGTAGGGTGAGGGTGTGGAAGCTGAGAGTGCAGGCACCCCACTCTGGGGCACTGCGCCTTGGGGGGGCCCCCCATGGCTCTGGGGTGGGTGCAGCAGCATCACCTGGGGCGGGTGGGGAGCCCCAGGGTGAGGGGGCGGGGCTGCTGTGATTCCAGTTTGGACATGGGCCTGTAGAGAGCAAAAAAGTAGCTAGGAGTACCAAAGACGGCTGAGACCAGCTCTGAAAACCCTCAGTTTAAGAGCACCTACAAAGAAACCAAGGCCTTGGGAATGGGATAGCTCCAAGGATGTCCTCTATCCAGAACTAGAGGAAGCAGGTCCCTCAGGCTCTTACCTGGGTAACATGGGCCATGTTGGTGAAGCCGTGGGGCAGCTGCTGGTGGGCATGGATGGCATACACAGCGGCTGGTTGGGGGAAGCTGCTCTGAGGGGACTGGGCAGAAGGTCCCGGTGGCAGAGAGGGTGGTGTGCCTGTCAGGGCCCCTGGGTGGTACAGATTCTGTTGTGGCTGTCCACTGCCCAGGTGTGGGGCCTGTCCCGTCTGGTGCTGTCAAAAGAAGAAATGGGTGAGTACCTTCCACTCCTCTGGTACCCAGACCAACCATTTACAGACTCCTAACCATCCTCCCTGCTGGGGAAAGACCCCAGATCACTCTCTCTTCTACCTGCCACCCATTCTGCACCAACCGCTCAGACCCCCACAGCAGGCACCTGGACGGGACTGGGGGCCGCATGCTGGGACTGCGGCTGGCTCCCAGTAGGCGTGGTAGCCGGCTGCGGCTGGTGGGCATGGAGCTGCGTGGCATGGTGTGGGTAGGACTGGTGAACAGTGGCTACAGCAGGAAAGAAGGAGAGAACCAGTGCTGAACACACCAAAAGGGGGCCAAACAGCACAGCAGGAGCAGAAAGGGAGAGCAAAGCAGAACTCACCATAAAGGGCTTGGGGGGTAGGCTGCTCCGCAGACGGGTACTGAGGGGTAGAGGATGACACAATGGCCTGGGGATGGCTACCCGATGTCAGCATGCGTGGATTGCTTTGCAGCATGGGGGCAAACACCGGCTGGTAAGATAGAGAGTAGTTGTCAGCAGGCTGGGCATAGTGCCTCATACCCAATCCCAGCACTCTGGGAAGCCAAGGCAGGAGGATCACTTGAGCTCAGGAGTATGAAATCAGCCTGAACAAGACTTAGACTCCACCTCTACTTTAAAAAAAGGTCAGGTGTTGTGGTGGGCATCTGTAGTCTTAGCTACTCAGGAGGCTAAGGCAAGAGGATTACCTGAGCCGAAGAGTTTTTTTTTAATTTTTCTTATTGAGCCCACGAGTTTGAGGTTATGAGTTATGACACCATGGCACTCTACCCAGGGCAACAAAGAGACTCTGATCTCTACTAAAGGTGATCAGTGCAACAGACTGGGAAGCCACTCCCTCCCGCCCAGTCACCATGTGCATGGAACTAGCTGGGCCTCATCACAATCACTTTTATTTAACCATCACAACAATCCTGACAAGCAGATGCTACACCTCAGAGGAAAAAACTGAGATGTAGATAAATGTTCTATGTCTTGTCACAGGTCCTGCGAGAGCCAGGACTCAAACCCAAGTATGATACCACCAATCTCACAGCTGACCACCCAAACCACCACCTGCTGACCTCACTCAGAACCCAGTCTTGGAG
Organism: Arctocebus calabarensis; assembly: GCA_963573935.1. NCBI lineage: Eukaryota > Metazoa > Chordata > Mammalia > Primates > Lorisidae > Arctocebus > Arctocebus calabarensis. The sequence continues at coordinate 16,495 of CAUYON010179591.1, forward strand.
GTTGAGAAGGGGAGATCCCTAGCAGGGGCTCTGGATCCCTAATTCTCCTCCTGGGGCCACAACTCACCTGTGAGGGGTAGTGGGCCATGGGTTGCATCATGGCTGGCTGGCCTGGGAACTGCTGCGGGTTGTAGGGGATGTAGGAAGAATAAGGTGTAGCAGCCACCAGAGGTGGACCAGCAGCGGTGGCAGCCTGCATCATTGGAGGGGCTGAGGCTGGCTGGTGTTGGTCCGAGCGCTGAGGAGGCAAGGAGCCTGGGGACAGGGGGAATATAGTGCAGAGCTCAAGCTCCACCTGCCAGGAGGCACTGGGGCAGCTCCACCAACTGCCCCTCCCGACCCTGCTCACCTTTTGCTCCCCGGTATTTGCCCTGCTGCCCAGGCACTGAATTGGAAACAGGATATGGATACATCTGAGGTGCCTGAGGACAAGGACAGATGAGGGTGAATGACCTGGTCCCTCAGCAAGCCTAGCCAAATCCTTGGACTGCCCAGGCTCTTCTCTTACCTGCACAGCTGGTCCCATGTGGATCTGAGGTATGTAAGAGATGTACTGGGGGCTGTATAGCCCACTCTGGCCTGCTGTCAGCACCGGGATGGAGGGAGTTGAGTGAGTCCGGGGCCCTGGAGAAGTTGGGGTACTGGTGGACTTGTTCTGTAAAAGACAAGGGAGGACAATGATTTGTTTATTATGTATCATCCCCTCCTATTCCCGGACACATCTATAACATGTTACATTCATGAAATGTTGTGTGCCAAACACATTCTGTACCTTTTTTTTTTTGAGACAAGAGCCTCAAGCTGTCACCCTGGATGGAGTGCTGTGGCATCACAGCTCACGGCAACCTCCAATTCTCCAATTCCCGGGCTCAAGCGAGTCTCCTGCCTCTGCCTCCCAAGTAGCTGGGACTACAGGCGCCCGCCACAACGCCCGGTCATTTTTTGGTTGCAGCCACCACTGTTGTTTGGCGGGCCCAGGCTGGACTCGAACCCGCCAACTCAGGTGTACGTGGCTGGCACCTTAGCCTGTTGAGCCATAGGCACCTAGCCATGTACTTACTTTGAGATAGAATCTCATTTTATTGCCCCCGGTAGAGTGCTGTGGCGTCACAACTCACAGCAACCTCAAACTCTTGAGCTTAAGTGATTCTCTTGCCTCAGCCTCCCAAACAGCTGGGACTATAGGCACCTGCCACAACACCTGGGTATATCTGTTGTTGTTGTAGCTGATGGCCTGGGCTGGGTTCAAACTCACCAGCCCCAGTGTATGTGGCTGCTGTCCTAACCACTGAGCTGCGGGCACTGAGTCTCTGTACTATATTTTGGTTAAGCCACACATCAAACCCTATGAGATGTTACATTCTTACACCAGACCTGAGGAAACTATGACAGAGAATTGGCTTTCTTTTTTTTTTTTTGAGACAGAAACTCAGTCACCCTAGATAGGGTGCCGTGGCATCACAGCTCACAGCAACCTCTAATTCCTGGGCTCAAGCGAGTCGCTTGCCTCTGCCTCCCAGGTAGCTAGGACCACAGGTGCCCGCCACAACACCCGGCCATTTTTTGGTTGCAGCCGTCATTGTTGTTTGGCAGGCCCGGGCTGGATTCAAACCTGCCAGTTCAGGTGTACGTGGCTGGCGCCCCAGCCCGTTGAGCCATAGGCGCCCAGCCGAGAATTGACTTTCATAACTACCTACTCAAGTACTCCTAAGCCAAATGTTAAGAACCAAACAGAAACCTACAAATACTTGTCAAGACTCATCAGGATCCCTTGTCACCTACCCAAGGTTTGACTCATGTTCCTCACATCAGCCCAAAAGCTGCTATCCCTAAACATTTGCTGTCTCTTCACCCTGGGGCAACCCAGTGTCTTAACAGTAAAGTGTTCCCTCCATTATCTACTTAGCCCCTCCCAATTCTCTCTCACAGAAATCATAGCCCACATTCTCCTGTCTCATCTCACCACAGAAAGCAGAGGCTTTGCGGGATTGAACTCCTTGGCATTGGGGTTCAACGTTGATTTCTTCACTTGTCTACGAGAGAAAGTAAAATCAATCCTCATGGCTTCCTCCTCACCCCAACGTAGACACAGCTCTTCACTCCACTTACTCGGCAACAGGGCCCTCATCTTTGTCCTCTCCCTTCATAAGGCCCACTGGGGGGCTGCCGGTTTGGCTTGGGCAAGGTGGTAGGGGCTGCTCTGGTCCCTCAGCGCCTCCTGCTGGTGCCAAGGGTAGTTTGTCCTCCTTATCTGATACGGATTCTGTCTTGGAGGGTAAAGGGGACCCCACGGGTTCTGAAGTCAACAGACCATCAACTTCCTTCTCCTTCCCTTTGGCCTCTTCCTTTAAGATCCGGGGAGGAAAAGGATCCAAGCTGGTCTCAGGGGAGCTACTGGGCTGAAGCTGTAAGGAGAGAAATATACACACAGTAATTTCTGTTCCAGACCCCAGATCATGGTTCCTTCTTTCATCCCTGCTTGATCTCATCCCTTGTACCACACCTAGTACTCTTCTAAGCCAACCACACACTCCTTCACCCTGCTAATATCCTAGCTTGTTTCATACTTCTCTCACCTTAAACTGGGCCCCAAACTTTCTCAGTTCTTCTAGTTGAAATCGCTTCTGTTCATTCTGAAGGCCGGGGACTATGAGAAGACAGTGAAGAAGAAAATACATTTCTTTCTTTTTTTTTTTTGAGACAGAGCCTCAAGCTGTCACTCTGGTTAGAGTGCTGTGGCATCACAGCTCACAGCAACCTCCAATTCCTGGGCTCAAGTGAGTCTCTTGCCTCCGCCTCCCAAGTAGCTGGGACTGCAGGTGGCCGCCACAACGCCCGGCCATTTTTTTTTTTTTTGGTTGCAGCCATCATTGTTGTTTGGCGGGCCCAGGCTGGATTTGAACCCGCCAGCTCAGGTGTATGTGGCTGGCGCCTTAGCCTGTTGAGCCACAGGCGCAGAGCCCATTTCTTTCTTGAAAGGGCTATACATTGCCAACAACCCAAAGGATAAGAAAACTAGAAAAAAGAGAAACTCTTAAGAATCCTAAGAATTAACTAAATTAGGATCAGAGAGCTGACACTGTCTGCTTCTGAATTCCAATTAAGTTTCCTAACTAAAATCCTCTCCCAAACAAAAGGGCAATTAGTCTTCAACAGAAAAAAAACAACCCTCACCTTTCCCAGCTATCCGAGCCAGTTCCTGGGGCTCTAGAGTTCTCCCAGGTTCCTTGGTAGAGAGTTCTTTTACTAAACAAGGAGAGAGAGATGCCTGAAGATCTTTCTGTCCAGAACCACACTTCATAATGTCCATAACCCTCAACCATTCTGCTCTTTAACCATCTGGCTCTTACCATCTGTGGGGGCCAGAGAGATCTTTGGAGAAGCTGGGGAAATGGAGCCCACTCCAGGATCTGCTGACGTTGCAGGGATAGAGGCTGAAGAAGTGGGCACTGCTGAGCCGATGGGAGGCTCAGGACAGGAAGCTGAGATTGGGGCTGGGGCAGCAGATTTGGGAGAGCGTGGAGGGTACATCCGGCCCACTGGAAGAAAAGGGAGGGCTGTACAATGGTTACTGCTGATCAATAGGCAGTGGAGTACAGAAGCCTCACTCAAAATACCAAGAAAGTTTATGTACTTTATCACACTCAGGGTCACAGACATTTTAAAATGTCCAGAAGCCTGAGGCAGGTAACATAAGCATGTAAATAGCCAACATGAGTGACTAGAAAACTTAAAGGGGCAGTCATGATTCTGTTTCAGCCAACTAGAGCTATGCAGCAAGGAAAGCTCAATGTTGGCAGAAAGTTCTGTAATTCAAAAGAAATAGAAAATTTTCTATGACTTCTCTTGCGAAAGAGCTAAGGCCAGGGTGGCTGCCCTGAGAACTGCTGCACCAAACACCATTTTTCAAAATCTAAACAAAAGATAGCTGCCAACTAGACACAACCTATTGATTGCTAGGTTGGGATTTTTTCCTGCACTAATGAACGTGAAAGATTTTTTTCTCAAGGAGGACAAATCCAAACTCCTCAAAACATCTATCTTGAAACTGTCTTCCATCCCAGTGTTCCAAAACTGACGTATCTATATTCCTCTAAAAACTTCTATTTCTTTATCTAATAATACTGAAGTTTTACCTGCAGGAGGAGGTGGAACAGAAGTTTCTCCAGAAGGCCTACTATTGGGTGATGACAGTGTCTTAGCACCTCTCAGCGGCCGCTGTGCCTTAGGGGACATACGGGAAGGACCTATTTTTTTTTTTTTTTAAAAGAAAAAGTCAGAAGAGCCGGAGTACCTATTAAGCCTATGCACCACTGCTCCAACCCATCCAAACACTTTTGATTACCCTTCCCACCTTCTTACCATCTCCTTTTCTTTTTTCCCCCCACAGGGTCTATTCCACAACTCACCTCCATTGATACCACGTGCCTCAGAACCTGGGCCAGGGCTGCTATTGTCAAGATGGTGAGGGCCACGAGGTGGCAAAGAGCTAAGGCCAGGCCGGCCGCCCCGAGAACTGCTGCACCGAACACCTCCCCGAGGACCTTCCCGAACTCGCTGAGGCAAAGGGATATACTTCCCCTCCCTGGGGAAAGAATTCAAAGAGTTCAAGTAAGGTACCCACAAAACCTGCACAATTTAGAAAGATGATGTCTTTCCTTCTGAAGTCTTCCCACTCCCCCATACACACACACACACACACACACAAACACACACTCACTCTCTCTCTCTCTCTCTCTAACTCACTCAACTCTATCTGCCTGGCTACAGCTTCTTTCACTATCCCACTGGAACATGTGTCCCAGCTAAATGTTCTGTGGTTAGAGGTTTAACCTCATGTTACATCAACCCTGACCCAACCAACCTGGCCAGTGTTCCACAATTCTACCACTCCTGACCTAAGAGAAAGGTAGGATTATACCATAGATCAAAGTGCAGCATTTACAAAACACAGAACATGAAACAGGTAAATTTTATTTTTATAAAAGCAAAAAAATACACACGAAGATTCCTTGGTTCTTAAAAAAAAAAAAAGGAAAAATACACATATATAAACACATAGAGCACAAAAGCATACAAAAATTATGAAAAAAATTTTCTTCTGAATTACAAGCTTTAGTCCAGTTATTTTGGGCAAATTACTTAACCTCTCTAAGTTTCAAGCTCCTAAACCTAGAAATTGGGAATAACTATGTATTAACCCACATGTCATATAATCATGATGCTTAATCAACAGTGTATAAAAACTCTTGGCCTGGGCCCTGGATGCTACAGTGAGCCCCAAACAGTGCTAGTTGCTTCCACCAATTACCTGGATGCTAAGCTGGGACTCTCTCGCCCTGAGCCCTGCCGCTGAACTGCACTGTGCTTCTCCTCCTCAGTGCGCCCATCATCATTCTCCATGGCAATCCGTAGGCGGTACTGGGGGCTTGATTCAATCTCTCGGGCCAACTGGGCTGCACGCAGCTCCCGCTGACGAAATTCTTCTGAATTATCCTTTTCTAAGGGCACCCTGAGAGAATCCCATAGCCAGCCACCATCCCAGTGCCAGGGAAGGAAAGAGAGAAAAAGGGAAAACATCAGTTCAATCATCACCTCAGACATATAGGTGGTTCAATTCCTTCAAAACTCAACATTTATTAAACAGGAACATACTGAGTCCTAGGTAGAACTCTGAATCTAAGACACTCTTTGATGTGTATATGTTTAAAGTTCTAGATGAAAAGTATAGGCAGAGAAGAAAAAAGCAGTTAATTCCACCTATGGAGGTGGCCTATAATCAGGAAAAAATAGCAGAAAAGGTTTGAGGGAACAGGTGCAAAGGAATAACAGAAATACAAAATGGGCAACCTGGACACTGAGAAAAAAATGAGCAAAAACAATGTTCCACCTGCAAATCCTGCCTTCTAACTACAAACTACTCAAACTTGGGAAGTACCAACACACTCACGTGTAGGAAGAGAGACTGCTGTCATAGGTGGTCTTTACACCATAGTTCTCCTCGTTGAATTTGAACATTTCATTGGGATCCCATCCATTAGACTAAGAAAGGGGGAAAGGAAAATTTTTTTTTTTTTTTTTGAGACACACCCTGAAGCTGTCACCCTGGGTAGAGTGCCGTAGCATCACAGCTCACAGCAACCTCCAATTCCTGGGCTCAAGCGAGTCTCTTGCTCCTGCCTCCCAAGTAGCTGGGACTATAGGCGCCTGCCACAAAGCCCAGCCATTTTTTGGTTGCAGCCGTCATTGGTGTTTGGCGGGCCCAGGCTGGATTTGAACCCGCCAGCTCAGGTATACGTGGCTGGCGCCTTAGCCCGTTGAGCCACAGGCACCGAGCCGGAAGAAAAATATTTTAAAACTCAGCAAAGAAAGCAGCGAACACATGTCATTTGTTTTCCATCACACGAAAACTTAAAAATGCAATCAAACCAAGAGTGAAGAAAATAGGAACATAGCTGGTGAGAGTATCAATTATTACTAATAATTACATCACAAATTAGAAATAACTAATAAAACTGTAAAGTCCTATGGTCTCACAAATCTGATTCCAGGATATCCCTGAGAAATTCTAGCAAATGTGCAAATGTGGGTGGCGCCTGTGGCTCAGTGAGTAGGGCACTGGCCCCATATATTGAGGGTGGCGGGTTCAAGCCCAGCCCCGGCCAAACTGCAAAACAAACAAAAAAATAGCTGGGCCTTATGGCGGGCACCTGTAGTCCCAGCTACTCGGGAGGCTGAGGCAGAAGAATCGCCTAAGCCCATGAGTTGGAGGTTGCTGTGAGCTGTGTGATGCCACAGCACTCTACTGAGGGCGATAAAGTGAGACTCTGTCTACAAAAAAAAAAAAAAAAAATTGTGCAAATGTGTGTTCTAAAAGCTCAATAAAGTTAAAATTTTAGTAACTGATCTGTACAGACCAGTAAAGAAAGAGACAAACAATCTGGCATATAATTATAAATATAAATAAAACAAGTTAGGTGCAGTGGCTCATGCCTGTTAACTACAGCACTCTGGGTGGCCCAGACAGCAGGAATGCTTGAGGCCAGGAGTTTAGGACCAGCTAGAGCAACACATGAGACTGTGTCTCTACAAAATATTAGAAAAATCAGTGGGCGGCACCTGTGGCTGAAAGGAATAGGGCACTGGCCCCATGTGCCAGAGGTGGCAGGTTCAAACGCGGCCTTGGCCAAACACTGCAAAAAAAAAAAAAAAATTTATAAAAAAGCCAAGAAAAACCAAATTATTCTTTTTTTTTTTGTAGAGACAGAGTCTCACTTTATTGCCCTTGGTAGAGTGCTGTGGCATCACACAGCTCACAGCAACCTCCAACTCATGGGCTTAGGCACTTCTCTTGCCTCAGCCTCCCGAGTAGCTGGGACTACAGGCGCCCACCACAACGCCTGGCTATTTTTCTGGGGATTTTTTGCAGTTTGGCCGAGGCCAGGTTTGAAACTGCCACTTTCGGTATATGGGGCCCGCCCTACTCGATGAGCCACAGGCACCACCCCCCCTTTTTTTTTTGTTTTTGAGATAGAATCTCAGTATATTGCCCTCAGTAGAATACTATGGCATTAGAGGTCACAGCAACCTCCAACTCTTCAGCTTAAGCGATTTCTCTTGTCTCAGCCTCCCAAGCAACTGGGACTATAGGCGCCTGCCAGAAAGCCCAGCTATTTTCTTATTGCAGTTGTCATTGTTGTTTAGCTGGCCCGGGCTGGGCTCAAACCTGCCATGTTCAGTGCATGTGAATGCTGATGTAACCACGGAGCTATAGGCGCCAAGCCCAAAAACAAATTTTTTTTTTTTTTGAGACAGAGCCTCAAGTTGTCACCTTGGAAAAGAGTGCTGTAGCATCACAGCTCACAGCAACCTCCAACTCCTGGACTCAAGTAAGTCTCCTGCCTCCGCCTCCCAAGCAGCTGGGACTACAGGCACCTGCCACAACGCCCAGCCATTTTTTGGTTGCAGCCGTCGTTGTTTGGCGGGCCCAGGCTGGATTCGAACCTGCCAGCTCAAGTGTACATGGCTGGTGCCTTAGCCCGTTGAGCCACAGGCACCGAGCCCAAAAAACAAATTCTTGAGAAAATTGCATACACCCAAACAATAATGCATTAATTTCTTTTTTTTTTTTGAGACAAGAGTCTCAAGCTGTCACCTTGGATAGAGTGCCATGGCTTCACAACTCACAGCAACCTCCAATTCCTGGGCTCAAGGGAGTCTCCTGCCTCCACCTCCCAAGTAGCTGGGACCACAGGCGCCCGCCACAAACCTGGCCATTTTTCTTTTTTTGGTTGCAGCTGACATTGTTGTTTGGTGGGCCTGGGCTAGACTCAAACCTGCCAGCTCAGGTGTACTTGGCTGGCACCTTAGCCGCTTGAGCCACAGGCGCTGAGCCAATGCATTAATTTCTAAGAGTTTTCTTTTTTTTTGAAACAGAGTCTCACTTGGTCACCTATGGTAGAGTGCCATGGCATTTCAGCTCACAGCCACCTCCAACTCTTGGGCTTAAGAGATTCTCTTGCCTCAGCCTCCCAAGTAGCCAGGATTACAGGCGTCCGCCACCAACGCCCAGCTATTTTGTTGTTGCAGTTGTCATTGTTTAACAGGCCCAGGGTGGGTTCGAACCCACCAGCCCTGGTGTATGTGGCCAGCGTCCTACACACTGAGCTATAGGCGCCGAGCCAGAGTTTTCTTTTTCAAAAGAGAAGGGTCTTGCTATGTTGCCCAGGCTGCAATGCAGTGACTTTTTATAGGGATGACCTTAATATACCTGCAGCCTTGAACTCCTGGTGTCAAGTGTTTCTCTTACCTCCGCCATCTTAGTAGCTAGGGCCGTACACACACCACCACCTGGCTTTATTCAGGTGATTTTAAATGCATCAGAGTATTTGCTTTTATGAAAGCAAATGTGCCTACACAGTCATCAAACCTCTCTACAGTTTTATGTTGAAAAAATGACTCGAAGCAAATGCTAGTACTTGTCAATTACTGATGTTGAAAGAATAATTTTGGTTTTTTTAAATACCTTTCTACTTGCTATCCAACTGCCATCTATAGGCAACAGTAAATATTTTTCTCCCACTCCCCCAAGAATCAATTTTTGGTTCCAAAAACGAATCTCATTGTCAACAACCAGTTCTGTCTGCCCAGCTATTAGGGAAGGAGACTATACCATGTCAGATTCAAGGTCGTAGTCGTCGCTGTTGCTGTCACCCCCTTCCCAGCGCTGAAGCACCTTCTCTTTGTGCTCCCCATTCACCTTCGAGTTCATGGCAATGGCTGAGTCAGTGAACTTATCTATGGAGGCAGAGTTGAAGATCAAATGATATTTCACAGCTTTCTTTCCAATATCCCTCGCCACGCCCTAAGCAGTTCAGTAGCAAAGAGAAGCTTAAGAAACCCAGACTTAAAGTATTATGTATTTGTGTGTCAGGACTTGGGGTGGTGGTGATAGAAGAGTATAAAAATCCTGACCTATTAAGATTACGAACTAATAAAACTCAAAAGAAACAAAAAGTTAAAAACTAATTAATATGAAGAACCACAACACAGGCCAGGATTCATCCCACTATGTATTAAATGTTAAGATGTAATTTTCAAAACAATCCAGCCATCTCCCTCTAGGGGGAAGAGGCAGTAAAGGTGGGGGGGAACCCAAGACATATTCCACCTGTACACATACTGCCCTCTGCTCACAGTGTGGGTCTTACTTAACAGCCTAGCACAATACCTTTAGTAGCATAATTGAAGTCAACATTTCGGAAGTGGACAAGCATAACATCACTTGGCTTAAACACCATGGTGTCCACAATGTCTTCCCGACGAGGACCACCTGCTGGCTCGGATACTTTTCGGTGCACGGCGTCTACTGCTAGTTCAAACTACAAAAGCCCCATTCCCCAAAACCCGAAGGTCAATATAGAGAAATGTGAAAGCAAAAATGTTGACTATTTTCTCTTACTCTTTTTAAACTTCCCCACATCAAGTTCTCCACACACTAGGAACCCAGTGCACAGTCTTAACATTGGCCAAAATCTTAAGCTAAAAATTTCATTTAAAAAATTTTAAGAACGGTGCCTATGGCTCAGTGAGTAGGACGCCAGCCCCATATATTGAGTGGCGGGTTCAAGCCCGGCCCTGGTCAAACTGCAACAGCAAAAAAAAATAGCAAGGCGTTCTGGCGGGCACCTGTATTCCCAGCTTCTCTGGAAGCTGAGGCAAGAGAATCGCCTAAACCCAGGAGCTGGAGGTTGCTGTGAGCTGTGACGCCACGACATTCTACCGAGGGCAACAAAATAAGACTCTTGTCTCTTAAAAAAAAAAAAATTTAAGAATTTTTTTTTTTTCCACGCAGCCTTAAAGAAAGACAGAGACTGGCTCGGCACCTGTGGCTCAACGGGCTAAGGCGCCAGCCACGTATACCTGAGCTGGCGGGTTCGAATCCAGCTCCAGGACCCGCCAAACAAAGACGGCTGCAACCAAAAAATGGCCGGGTGTTGTGGCGGGCGCCTGTAGTCCCAGCTACTTGGGAGGCAGAGGCAAGAGACTCGCTTGAGCCCAGGCAATGGAGGTTGCTATGAGCTGTGATGCCATGGCACTCTATCCAGGGTGACAGCTTGAGGATCTGTCTCAAAAAAAAAAGAAAGATGGAGACTTTACCTCTTTCATGTTTACAAGGCTGGAGCTGGAACATAGTCTTCTTAGCAAAATTATCTCAAGAATGGAAGAAAAAGTATCCAATGTACTCAGCCCTACTATGAAACTAATTTACAGCTGTCCTATAAAGGGTATAACCCAACTATAACACAAGAATATGGGGAAAGGGGCAAGGGTAGGGAGGAGTCAGGGGAGGTTGGGGCGGCGGGAGGGTAATTGATGGGGCCACACCTATGGTGCATCTTAGAAGGGTACAGGCGAACCTTACTAATGCAGAATTCAAATGTCTTTACATAATAATTGAGAAAATGCCAGAAAAACTATGTTAATCAGTTTGATGAAAATAGTTAAGACTGTATATGAAACCGGCACATTGTACCCCTTGATTGCACTATTGTACACAGCTATGATTTAATAATAAAGACAATAGGGCGGCGCCTGTGACTCAAAGGAGTAGGGTGCCGGCCCCATATGCCGGAGGTAGCGGGTTCAAACCCAGCCCTGGCCAAAAACCACACACACAGACACACACACACACACACACACACACACACACACACACACACGAAAGATTTTTTTTTTTTAAAGTCTTATTTTGTTGCCCTTGGTACAGTGCGGTGGCGCTATAGCTCACAGAAACCACCTCAAACTCTTGGGCTCAAGCAATTCTCTTGCCTCAGCCTCCCTAGTAGCTTGAGACAACAGGTGCCCGCCACATGGCCTGGCTTTTTTTTTTTTTTTAAATAACTTTTCACAGGTATGATCATAATACATCTGCAGCCTTGGTTTCATAGCTCACAGCAACCTCCAACTCTTGGGCTCAAGCAATCCTCTTGCCTCAGCTTTTTCTATTTTTAGTAGAGACAGGGTCTTGCTTTTTGCTCAGGCTGGTCTTGAACCCGTGAGCTCAAGCTATCCACCTGCCTCAGCCTCCCAGAGTGCTACGATTACAGGTGCAAGCCACTGTGCCTGGCCTTAAGAATTTTAACAATTAAGTACCTAGCTCTCTAATTTGTCTTTTATTACTTGCAGTATTTTTTATTTATTTTTTAATTTTTGAGACAGAGCCTCAAGCTGTCACCCTGGATAGAGTGCCTTGGCATCACAGCTCACAGCAACCTCCAATTCCTGGACTCAAGCAAGTCTCTTGCCTCTGCCTCCCAAGTAGCTGGGGCTATAGGCACCCGCCACAACGCCTGGCCAGCCGTCATTGTTGTTTAGCTGGCCCAGGCTAGATTCGAACCCGTGAGCTCAGGTGTACATGGCTGGCGCCTTAGCCTGTTGAGATTATTTGCAGTATTAATTAGCACAACCCTACAGAAACCATTAACACCATAGTCTAACACACCCAACTCACACTTTCAATGAGCCCACTTCATTCTGTTCCTCTTTCCACACAACTCCAAAAATGAGTGAATTTGAGGTGACTGACCTTTGAGCTCAGAGTCTTGAAGATACCTTCATAAGTGGTGCCATTTTTCACCTTTACATCACAAGTGGAGCCCTGGGAAAGAGAGAAAAATAAGAAAAGTGCATCCAGAAAACATGCAAAACAACCTAGACGTTAAGTACCTACTTACCACAACGGCTGTAAGGAAATGCAGCATTCTAGAATTGTTGTAGACACCTTCAAACACCTGTCAGTTAACACAAGAGAGAGAAATAAAGGACCAGAGGCAACACCTCACTTTCTTTCTAAATGCCCACACACATATCCTCCTTGTATATACTGGGTCCACAGCTGTTCTGAGCCCATTTGACTACCTCTGTATCTAATCTGCCCTGTATTCCCATACACTTGTCTTTTAGATCCATGTATCTTAGGGAGAAAAAGGGCACTCACGGGTGACTGTGGGGGTCCCTTTCCTGTGCTCTGTCCCCTATAGGAGAAGGAAACAAGAAAGTAGTTATTTAAATTTATTCAATCCCCATACACCATCATGAAATTAATAGTAAATTCTAGAACCACAAACCACATGAAGGCATTGATTTAGACTACAAACCAATTAATCAGCCGGATTTTCAATTTCTCATCTTACAGAAGAAGAAAAGAATGGGCATTAAAAGCCCACAAATAGGCTCGGCGCCTGTGGCTCAACGGGCTAAGGCACCAGCCACGTACACCTGAGCTGGCGGGTTCCCAGGGCCCGCCAAACAACGGCGCCTGTAGTCCCAGCTACTTGGGAGGCGGAGGCAAAAGACTCGCTTGAGCCCAGGAATTGGAGGTTGCTGTGAGCTGTGATGCCACAGCACTCTACCCAGGGTGATAGCTTGAGGCTCTGTCTCAAAAAAAAAAAAAAAAAAAAAAGCCCACAAATACATTTCCTCCAAATGCCAGTAAAAAAGACCTCCATTAACATGGTTGTCAAACGCTGTAAGAGCCAATGTAGCACAACAGTTTCACTTTCTCCAAGGGTCCAGGGCTGCTTGCTTCCAACAGACCAATGCTACAGTATTTGCAAACAACCCATCCCAGATGTGAAGGTGAAAACTAAGGGAGCGCAGGTTCAAGCTAGGTGGCTCAGGCGCATCACCTCCCAAACAGAAAAGACAAATCACTTTCAGCAGCCTTACACCCCAAACCCTGAAAGGAGGTGGTATCCTCCTGCGCCCAACCCCCTCGACCTTATTACTCATTCAGCCTGTTACCCACCCTGCGGAAGTCACCAATCGCCAGGTAACCCTACTCCTTGCTGGCTGATGTAACCGGCGGTTGAGGAGGGCGATGAGGGGGCCGTTGGCGGGGCTGGGGGATAGCGCAGCCGCAAAAGCCATCCACCGGGAGGCCTCGCCCGGTCTGCGCCTGCGCACTAAAGCCTACGGGCCTCTTCAAAATCCCCCCTCCCGCAGACAGAACCCGTTGCGCTTGCCTGTCCAGCCACTCTCAATCCCACTAACACACACACAGAACAGAGTGGGGCGTCCACTACTCATCCAGGAACGGCAAACTAACCCCTCCACCAACACTCCCAGCCCCCACCCTACGTGTTACCGGGGCACGCGAATGCCCGGGTCATAAGACAGCATCCACGCGCACGTACAGGGAGGACGCGCGCGCGCGCTAGAGGTTCCCGGCCCGCAGTCCTCCCAGTTGTCCCTCCTTCCGTCCCCCCGCCCTTCCCGCTCCCCTCCTACTGGCCAGACCAGGAAGGGGGAGGTAGCAACCCGCTCCCAAGTCCCTCCCTCCCCATTGGACAAACTGTGGGCCGCGCGCCCCCCTCCATTGGCTACAGCCCGGGACCCCTTCCCGCAGCAGATCCCCCATTGGCTGAAGTCGGGGACCGCGAGACCCTTCGCGGTAATGGAGCCTGGGACCCCCACCACCTCTCCACACACACCCCCCGTTCAAATCCCCGGTCCGACGGCGCTAGCGGGGTGCGCCTCGCCTCCACTTAAGACAGGAGCCCCAAGTCCCGACTAGGCCCCGAGTGCTGAGCATAGTCCCTCAATGCTCTGGTGGCCGCCTAGGGGACCCCTTTCCCTCTAACCTGTTGGAATATGAGGGTGGCCACCCCCAGCTTCACAGGAGTTTTCCATTCCCCTAGTCCCTCTCAGAAGTGCCAGGCTGGGGGCCCGCCCTGCAGAACTGAGCCGCCACCTCCTGCCGGTAGCCGCAGCTCCCGCGCCTGAAGTCCATCTCTCCTCACCTGGCGCTGCCGATGGCGGCTGGCCCTGCCCTCTCCTGCTGCTGCGGCGGCGGCTGCGGTGCCAAGATTCCTTCTGTTCCCCGGCGGAGCCCGCTCCCGGCAGCGGCCGCAGGCCCCAAACAGGGAGAAGCGGCCGGAGGCGGCCCTGGGGGAGTCGAGGTGGTGGCCAGTGGCCCTGGGAGGCTGCCGTTAGGGGGGCTAGTGCCTCCGGGGGGCCTGCGGGCCACGGCCTGTTGCGTGGGGGGCGGCTGCTGGGGCTGGGAAGTCTGTTGTGGCGGCTGAGGCTTCAACATGATGGCAGCGTCCGGAAGGAGAATTAGAGGGGAGGGAGGGAGAGGGCCGGGGCTGGGTCCCCGCCAGAGAGCGCGGGAAGTAAGGGGGATTGGGAGACTGGGGACCCGCCGTTGGCGGGCAGGGGGTAACCCCGCGGTGCCGGGGGTGGCTAGAGAAGACCGCGGCGCGAGGAAGCGCCGCGAGGCGGAAGGGGAGGGGGTCTCGCGGGCTGGAGGAAAGCGAGAGGACGCGAGCTGGCCTGGCGCGCGTGCGCGTCGCCAGGGAACGGGCAAGAAGGAGGAGCGCGCGGGCGGGAGTTACTAAAGGGGGAGGGGCGGGAGGAGGAAGCTGCGGCGCTGGGTGCTCTCTCGCACCGAGGTGGTTAGCTCCCGGTGAGAGAAAGGAGAAAATAAAAATAGGTGGATCTCACACACCTAGCCTTTGGAGTGAGTAGGGAGGAGCGCTGGCGCTCCTGTGCGCCAGGGATTTAGGGTTTCAAGGTCTCAACCACCTTAGAGCCTGGCTGCTGCTGTCGCTTCACAATGAGCGTGTGAGCGCTGGGGGAGGAGCCCAAGAAACCGAGAGGAAGAACCGACCGCTCCGCCTATGCCACCGGCGTAACGTCGGGATACCTCCGCAGTGTGAAATGTCATAGCATAGCGTAAGGTTCTTCCGCCACTTGGGTGCTAGTGGGCGGGGTCTTAAGTGCCAAAAAAGTCCCCAGGACTGGACAAACCGAGTGACTGATCTTTCAGGCAGGTGGTAGGTTTTGTAAGGAGCTGCTCTCCACCTTATCTGCTTTAAATAAAAGACTGATGAGCATTAAAGTGATGAGTTTGATTGTGAATCTTAGCAGATAATCTATTCCTAGTCCTTAATTATTTTGAATTTCAGTGATTTTAAACTTAAATTGTTTTTTCATGCCTGAGAATGAACTCTAAACTGTAGTAAGAGAGTGAATGTCAGGCTCGGCGCCTGTGGCTCAAGTGGCTTAAGGCGCCAGCCACATACACCTGAGCTAGTAGGTTCGAATCCAGCCTGGGCCCGCCAAACAACAATGACGGCTGCAACCAAAAAATGGCCGGGCGTTGTGGCGGGCGCCTGTAGGAGGCTACTTGGGAGGCGGAGGCAGGAGACTCGCTTGAGCCCAGGAATCGGAGGTTGCTGTGAGCTGTGATGTCACAGCACTCTAACCAGGGTGACAGCTTGAGGCTCTGTCTCAAAAAAAAAAAAAAGAGACTGAATGTCAAAATTCCTAGGATCTGGTTCAAAATCTTCACCCAACTTTGCAATGAAGGTAACCTTCATTCATTCAAACTTAATTGGGCATCGGGCATTAAGTTCGGTGCTTGGACTCAAGGGTAATTAAACTACTTCCTGCTCTCAAGGAGTTACAGCTAGTAGTTGATTTAGATAATTTGATAAGATCTAGTCGGGGAGGCACAGGGCGCTATGAGAGTAATTAGGAATGACATCTAATCCAGCAATGAGGAATGCCTAAACTGAGAAGAGAACGGAGATGGAATTCTTGGCAAGAGAATAGAAAGAATGTGTTAAGCTAAGTAAAAGGGGGGAGGGCTCTTAAAAATGAGACTGGAGAGGTAGTTATCCTGGGACAAGATTTTAAAGGTTCCCAAGCCTTGTAAGAGACATCCTCAAAGCAGTGAGGAGCCTTTTTAAAAAACATGAAAAGTGGTCAAATTTGCATTTTTAAAGTTTGCTTACTCTTTGCATCCAGGAGAATGAGTCGGTAGTGTCTTAACCCCAGTGAAATGCTCAGCTGAAACTCCTTGTTACCCTTTCGCACATACCTACCTAAAAGTCTGCCTTGATTTTTTGAGAAATATTCCTTTGCCCCTGCCACACTCCTGTCTTCAAATATGCTAGGCTTCCTTCCTGTATACTTGCCCAACAACTTATCCCACTTTATTCTTTTTTTTTTTTTTTTTTTTGAGGCAGAGCTTCAAGCTGTCACCCTGGATAGAGCGCTGTGACATCATAGCTCACAGCAACCTCTAATTCCTAGGCTCAAGCGAGTCTCTTGCCTCCGCCTCCCAAGTAGCTGGGACTACAGGCGCCCACCACAACGCCCGGCCATTTTTTTGGTTGCAGCCATCATTGTTTTATGCTGGGCCCGGGCTGGATTCGAACCCGCCAGCTCAGGTGTACGTGGCTGGCGCCTTAGCCACTTGAGCCACAGGCACCGAGCCTATCCCACTTTATTCTAACAGCCCATTTAGTTCTTGTCTTTGTGATAATGTCTGCTCCCTAGGGGTTGGGATCTAGCTCTTACCTCTCACTCTGCCCTACCTACACAATGTAGGCAGTCAATTAAATATGTATTTGTAAAAATGAGTAGATCGGAACGGTATTTTAAATGCCTTTATGTCGCCCAGGTGTCATAACACAGTCTAGGTTTTTCCTGGCCTTAGCTGCACCCCCTAGTACCGGCCAGCGCCTAACTCCTTCCACCTACTCTATCCTGCTCCTGCATTCAAGATTTAGCCCCACAAAATGTTCCACAACATGCATTGCTCTTATTTAACTCTGTCTGTACAAATGCTGTTTGTTCATGCTGAATTCCCCTCCCATCCTCCACTTTCTCATTTTTCAAGCTCAAATATCAGTTCTTTCCAAGAAGATCCTCTGAAGCAGGTGCGGTGGCTCACGCCTGTAATTCCAGCTCTTGGGAGGCCGAGACAGATGGATTGCCTGAGCTCACAGGTTCGAGACCAGCCTGAGCTAGAGCGAGTCCCTAAAAATAGTCAGACAGGGTGGCGCCCATAGCTTAATGGGTAGGGCGCCGGCACTTACGGGTTCGAACCTGGCCCAGGCCAGCTAAAATAACAAAGACAACTGCAACAACAACAAAAAAATAGCCAGGTGTTGTGACCGGTGCCTATAGTCCCACCTGCTTGGGAGGCTGAGGCAGAGAATCACTTAAGCCCAAGTGAGGCTTAAGTTTGAGGTTGCTGTGAGCTGTGATGCTACGGCACTCTACCAAGGGCAACTATCTCAAAAATAAATAAATAAAGATAGCTGGACGGCTCAGCACTGGCAGCTCAATGGTTAGGGCAGGGCCACATACATGGGGCTGGTAGTTTCGAAGCCAACCTGGGCCTGCTAAACAACAATGTCAACTACAACAAAAAAATAGCTGGGTGCTTGCTTCTGCCTATACTAAAATTGGAGAGATACAGAGAAGATTAGTATGGCCCCTGTGCAAGGAGGACACACAAATTGGTGAAACGTTCCATATTTTTAAAAAATATATATATATATATAAATGCATTGACAACTTTTTCAAAAAAAAATATATAAATGCATTGACAACTTTTTACAAAGAAAAGCACAGGATAAATCAGAAACTAATCAAATTGGATACCTCCTGTGGGGGTTAGGGCAAAAGGATTTCCTAGATCATGCTATCATTGAAGGAAACAATAGGGCTCTTATTGGTGTGGGGATACCTTTGAGTATACCTTTTAATGTAGGTTTGACTTCAAATCATGTTAATGGTCAACATATTTTTGAACCACAGGTGCCACCCTAATGGTAAACATATTTAAACAATTAAATCAACAAGGATGAGAGGGTACCTAAAAACTGAATGCAGATATAAATAACTCTATTGGCTCAGTGCCTGTGGTTCAACGGGCTAAGGTGCCAGCCACGTACACCTGAACTGGCAGGTTCGAATCCAGCCCGGTTCCGCCAAACAACAATAACGGTTGTAACCAAAAAAAAAAAAAAAAAATGGCCGGACGTTGTGGCAGGCGCCTGTAGTCCCAGCTACCTGGGAGGCAGAGGCAGGATACTCGCTCAAGCCCAGGAGTTGGAGGTTGCTGTGAGCTGTAATGCCAACAGCACTCTATCTAGGGTGACAGCTTGAGGCTCTGTCTCAAAAAAATAAAAATAAAATAAAATAAATAAGTTTTAGATGAATGAAATGACCCATTGAAGGGAACAAAAATTAAACTAATTCAAGTAACTTTCAAGTAGCCTCAGTGTAAAGGAAAAATAACAAATAATGCAGAGTCTCATTATGTCGCCTTGGTAGAGTGCTATGGTTTCACAGCTCACGGTAACCTCCAACTCTTAGGCTTAAAGCAATTCTCTTGCCTCAGCCTCCCAAGAAGCTGGGACTACAGGTACCCACCACAATGCCTGGCTATTTTTTGTTGCAGTTGTCATTGTTAGTTGGCCTGGGCCCAAGTTCAACCCACCATCCTCAGTGTATGCAGCTGGTACTACTATGCTAACAACTGTGCTACAGTGTGGCACTCTACCCAGGGTGATATAGTGAGACTGCCTTCTTTGAGACAGAGTCTCTATTTATTTATTGCCCTGTGCCAGTGGTGTCACACCTCACCTTAACCTCCAACTCCTGGGCTTAGGCAGTTCTCTTGCCTCAGCCTCCCGAGCAGCCAGGACTACAGGTGTCCACCACAACCACAACGCACGTCTATGTTTTGGTTGCAGTTTGGCCAGGGCTGGATTCGAACCCACACTATTTTTTCCCAAGTAGGTTTTCCATTCTTGAGATACTTTACTGAGAACACACTTTAACTCCAGCTACTTGGGAGGCAGAGGCAAGAGACTCGTTTGAGCCCAGGAGTTGGAGGTTGTGAGCTGTGATGCCACAGCACTCCATCCAGGGTGACAGCTTGAGGCTCTGTCTCAAAAAAAAAAAAAAGAATGGAAAACCAAGTACCCTATGTACTCAATACTAATTTGAAACTAGTAGATGAACAACTAAAACAAGAAAACAATTAAATTCAAGTAGGAGGAAGGGGGGAAGAGAGAGGTACTCTGTACACCTGATGAGTACAGTGAAAGGATATATGGCGCACCACCTAGGTGAAGGGCTCAACTACAACTTGGATGCTACCTAACTAATGCAAACAATGTAACCTAGTTGGATGTACCCTTATATTAATCTGGAATTTTATTTTATTTATTTATTTATTTTTTTTGAGACAGAGCCTCAAGCTATCACCCTGGGTAGAGTGCTCTGGCGTCACAGCTCACAGCAACCTCCAACTCCTGGGCTCAATTGATTCTCCTGCCTCTGCCTCCCAAGTAGCGGAGACGACAGGCACCCACCACAATACCTGGCTATTTTTTGGTTGTAGCCCTCGTCGTTTGGCAGGCCCAGGCTGGATTTGGAACTGCCAACTCGGGTGTATGTGGCTGGCGCCTTAGCTGCTTGAGCCACAGGCACCGAGCCTAATCTGAAATTTTAAAAAAGGAATTGTAAGGAAAATTTATGAATTCGGAATATAGACAATAAGGTATTGATTGATAAATTTCCTGAATGTGTAATACCTCTCCTGTAGGTATGTAAGAGTATGTATAGAGAGATACATACAGTATATATATAAAAATATATAATATATATAAATATTACAAATATATAGGCTCGGCGCCTGTGGCTCAACAGGCTAAGGCGCCAACCATGTACACCTGAGCTGGCAGGTTTGAATCCAGCCCCCGCATTCAAACAACAATGACGGCTGCAACCAAAAATGGCCTGGCATTGTGGCGAGCGCCTGTAGTCCCAGCTACTTGGGAGGCGGAGGCAAGAGACTCGCTTGAGCCCAGGAATTGGAGGTTGCTGTGAGCTATGATGCCATAGCACTCTACCCAGGGTGATAGCTTGAGGCTCTGTCTAAAAAAAAAAAAAATATATATATATATATATATATACATATATACTTTTTTTTGAGATGGTCTTACTCTATAGCCCTGGGTAGAGTGCTATGGAGTCATAGCTCACAGCAACCTCAAATTCTTGGGCTCAACTGGTCCTCTTGCCTCAGCTTCCTGAGCAGCTGGGACTACAGGTGCCTGCCACATGCTTGTCTATTATTTTAGAGATAGGGTCTGACTCTTGCTCAGGCTGGTCTCAAACTCCTGAGCTCAAGCAATCCACCTGCCTTGGCCTCTCAGAATGCTAGATTATAGGCATGAGCCACAAGCCCCACAGTATATTCTCAGTAAATATACACTGAAGAGAGTGTGATGTATGCAAACTGCTTTCAAATGTTTCCATAAAATTATATATATTTAAAATACATACACAGGGCGGTGCCTGTGGCTCAGTGAGTACGGCGCCGGCCCCATATACCGAGGGTGGCGGGTTCAAACCCGGCCCTGGCTGAACTGCAACAAAAAAGTAGCTGGGTGTTGTGGCGGGCGCCTGTAGTCCTAGTTACTTGGGAGGCTGAGACGAGAATCACCTAAACCCAGGAGCTGGAGGTTGCTGTGAGCCATGAAGCTATGGCACTCTACCAAGGGCGACAAAGTGAGACTCTGTCTCTTAAAAAAAAGTAAAAATAAATAAAATAAAATACATACACAGAAAGAGAAAATGCATATGAGCAAAATGTTAACAACTGATAAATCTGGGTGAGTGTTCTTTTTTGGGTTTTTTTGTTTTTGTTTTTTTTTTGAGATAGAGCCTCAAGCTGTCACCCTGGAGAGAGTACTGTGACATCACAGCTCACAGCAACCTCACTTCCTGGGCTCAAGTGAGTCTCCTGCCTCCGCCTCTCAATTAGCTGGGACTACAGGCGTCCGCCACAACGCCCAGCCATTTTTTTGGTTGCAGCCATCATTGTTGATTGGTGGGCCCGGTCTGTATTGGAACCCGCCAGTCCAGGTGTACGTGGCTGGCGCCTCAGCCCGCTGAGCCACAGGCGCCGAGCCTGGGTGAGTGTTCTAAAGTTCTTTGTACTAGCCTTTCAACTTCTCTGTAAGTACGTATTATTTTCAAAATAACGATTTACACAGAAATAAAGAGTAGAAATTATTTGATACTCCTGAAGTTAGGAAAAGGAGAGTAAACCACCCAGTTATAAATACTGAAGCCCCCAAACTTGTTGGCAAATTAGGTGAGTAGTTTTTGCTCTCAAGAGTACCCCTAGGTGGCACCCTAGGGTTCTCTGCATTCGAGTATGTCTGAGCAGTAATCCCAATTTGAGATGCAAGTGATACACTACCCTATTCATCCAAAACAGTGCAGCCTATTCCTCACCTAAAACATGCAAGGAAAAAGGGGCTGGGCATCAAGATAGAGGAATTCATTATGATGAAGGCCAGCTCAACTAATTTTCCTGTCACATAGCCTACAGGGACAACTTCTTTCCTAAAGGCCTGAGCATTTTCCAAAGAGATGCAGCAGCTGGTAGCAGAAAGAACGCAGTATACATTTCTGGAGACAAAAATTCTAGGGCGGCGCCTCCTGTGGCTCAGGAGTAGGGCACTGGCCCCATATGCCGGAGGTAGCCGGTTCAAACCCAGCCCCGGCCAAAAACCACAAAAAAAAAAAAAAAAGGCAGTGCCTGTGGCTCATTGAATAGGGCGCCGGCCCCATATACCGAAGGTGGTGGGTTCAAACTCGGCCTCAGCTGAACTGCAAAAAAAAACAAAACAGAAAAATAGCTGGGCGTTGTGGCAGGCACCTGTAGCCCCAGCTACTCAGGAGGCTGAGGCAAGAGAATTGCCTAAGCCCAGGAGTTGGAGGTTGCTGTGAGCTGTGTGATGCCACAGCACTCTACCAAGGGTGATAATGTGAGACTCCGTCTCTACCAAAAAAAAAAAAAATTCTAGCCTTTGTCTCTTACTAGCTCTTAACCAACTAGGTCAAGTGACTAGATCTCTGGGACCCCAGTTTCAATCTATAAAAAAAGAGGCTGAATTAGATGAGGGGTCTCAAACTCAAATGCCTATGTGATATGGGACAGAGAGGTAACAAAAAAGGATGAAGCGAGCAGGCACTGTGGTAAACTGGAGAGTGTGCTCTGTTTAGGAGGAGTGTCTGGTTCTCAGCTCCAGCCAGTTTCTGCCCCAAACGAATGCAGCTCAGGAAAGTCAGATGTCTGGATTTGAGAAACGTCAAGTCTGGATTTTAAAATTAAAATCTTCTAATTTGGAGAGAAGGAAAGCTTTTTCTTTTTCTTTTTTTCTTTCTTTTTTTTTTTTGAGACAGAGCCTCAAGCTGTCACCCTGAATAGAGTGCTCTGAAGTCATAGCTCACAGCAACTTAAAACTCTTGGGCTTAAGAAATTCTCTTGCCTCAGCCCCCAAAGTATCTGAGACTACTGGCACCTGCCACAATGCCTGGCTATTTTTTGATTGTAGTTGTCATTGTTGTGTGGCAGGCCCAGGCTGGATTCGAACCCACCAGCTCCAGTGTATGTGGCTGGCACCCTAGCCGCTAGGCTACAGGTGCTGAGACTACAAACCCTTTTTCTAACACCAGAACACCTGTACAACAATGAAACAATGTGATATTTCCACCCAATAAGAACAGCAATCCTTTACACAAGTGAACTCACTTTTTCCCTAAAATAAGATTTAATCTTAACAGTCAGGCGCCTGTGGCTCAACGGGCTAAGGCGCCAGCCACGTACACCTGAGCTGGTGGGTTCGAATCCAGCCCGGACCGCCAAACAACAATGACAGCTGCGACCAAAAAAAATGGCCGGGCGTTGTGGCGGGCGCCTGTAGACCCAGCTACTTGGGAGGCAGAGGCAAGAGACTCGCTTGAGCCCAGGAATTAGAGGTTGCTGTGAGCTGTGATGCCACAGCACCCTATCCAGGGTGACAGCTTGAGGCTCTGCCTCAAAAAAAAAAAAAAAATCTTAACAGTTATTGTATCAATTGCTGGTTGTTTAAATTACATATCAAATTCAGTCACAGTCTTCCTAAATATTCTGTTACCTACAGTCTAAATAGTAAATTTAATCTCTTGACAACTTTTATAAAAAAGAAAAATGAGAGAAGAAAAAAGAAAATGGTTAGCATATACAAACAACCACATGAATATATAAGCAAGGAGAAACTATGACAAGCTTCTACAACCCTATCTCTGTAATTGGTTACGAGCCCATAATTGTTAACTATGGGGCTGGGTTCGGACCCACCACCCTTGGTATATGGGCCCGGCGCCCTACCCACTGAGCCAAAGGCACCGCCCTCCATTAACCTTTAGTATTGGGCATGGAAGTATAATAGTAAGACACATTATTCCCATCCCATTGTGTAGCAGCAGCCCAGTTTCCTCCTGGATCATAAGGATCAATGACTCCAACCAATAGAATAATATCTTTTTCTATGGTTGTTGCAGTGGCATAAAGTTTCAAATGACTAGGTAGCAGTCTCATTCCTATTTTCCAATTCAGTGGTAACATTGTGTTCCCTGGTAGAAGAATTCCTCTTTTGAAGACTTAGACCTCCAAATCAGCAGAGCTCAAAGTTGCCAAAATGGAAAACAAATAGAAAAAACTACAAGTGGGTTACTAAATATAATAGTGAGGACCAGGTGCGGTGGCTCACGCCTGTAATCTTAGCATTCTGGGAGTCCGAGGAGGGTGGATTGCCTGAGCTCACAGATTCCAGACCTGCCTAAGCAAGTGTGAGACCCCTTCTCTAAAAAAACAAAAATTAGGCTCTGCGCCTGTGGCTCAAGTGGCTCAGGCGCCAGCCACATACACCTGAGCTAGCAGGTTCGAATCCAGCCCGGGCCCGACAAACAACAATGACGGCTGCAACCAAAAAATGGCCGGGTGTTGTGGCAGGCACCTGCAGTCCCAGCTACTTGGGAGGCGGATGCAGGAGACTTGCTTGAGCCCAGGAATTGTAGGTTGCTGTGAGCCGGGATGCCACAGCACTCTACCCAGGGTGACAGCTTGAGGCTCTATCTCAAAAAAAAAAAAAAAAAATAGCCAGGCATTGTGGTGGGTGCCTGTAGTCTAAGCTACTTGGGAGGCTAAGACAAGAGAATTGCTTAAGCCCAGGAGTCTGAGGTTGCTCTGAGCTATGATGCCATGGGCACTCTACCAAGGGCAATCAAGTGAGACTCTGTCTCAAAAAAAAAAAAAAA
>CAUYON010179599.1:0-16155 GCA_963573935.1 Arctocebus calabarensis
TAGTGATCAAGGAAATGCCATGAAGGATATCTGTAACAGTATGATCAAAATATTTCTGAATGTATATGAATCGTGCCCTGTGATTGCACCAATGTACATAATTATGATTCAATAAAATTATTAAAAAAAAAAAAAAAACAATCACATAAGTTCCAAAGGAGAGGTCATGGCATGGTTTAATTTATGTCTTGTATCTTGGTCTACAGATACTTCTCACAGCTGCACCCACATGTTCCTAAGTATAGTTGTGAATTGCTTAGTGATAGTTCAGTCAATGGTAGACCATATATATGACAGTGGTCTCTAAGAATATAACACTGTATTCTTTCTGTACTTTTTCTGTGTTTAGATAAGTTAACATACACAAATATTTATCTTTGCACTATTATGGCCTATAGTATTCAGTATAGTAAAATGATGTACAGTTTTGTAGCCTAAAAGTAATACACTATCCAATTTAGGCCAGGGGTATTGCAGGGTAAACCATCTAGGTGTGTGTAAGTACTCTCTGTGATGTTTACGCAAGGGCAAAATTGCCTAATGACACATTTCTCAGAATGCATACCCGTTGTTATGTGATGCATGATGGTAAATGAAATCCCAGAGTGGATAAGGTTGGTTATGTAAAGCAGATTGTTGTCTGGCTAGAGGACACAATTGATAAATAGGGCAGAGATTTGAGAAAAGAGAGATGACTCAGTTTCTTTGGGATACCTACACTGGCACTTGAAGAATCTGTGTTTTAATTTTGTCCCTTTTATCCTGTGACCCAAAATAAAGTTTTTCTTGGTGTATGCACCGAAGAGAAAAGTTCCAGCATGTTCCATGTACCACAGAATATTCCAGGTTTATTGCAACACCATTCATAGCTTCCAAAGAATGTTTGGGGTTATGAATGGAATCACTTAAAGAATAGCCTATTATTTTTGCATCTAAATTAACTGGAAGTAGGCACCATCAAATGTATTTTAGAAAGGAAATATATTTTTCTCTATCAAAATTATACAATAGGTGCAATTATACCCAAAGACAATTGGATTTGATATTTATAAGTGATAACCTAGAATATAACCATGCTTAAAGAATTTGGATTTGAGGTAAGACATCTATCTAGATAAATGATTAATAGTAATATAAGTTCTGATTCTAGGCAAATTGTTAACTGATTTGGTAGCCTTCCTTAGTCCCTTCCTAGAATAATCCTGATTTGAAAATTAGAAGACAGAAATTGTCTCTTTTCTGCTAGTAACATTTTGTATGACCTTAGAGAAGCCACTTAGGTGCTCTATGTCCTAATACACTTATCTATTAAACGGAAAAAATAACTATACCAAGGCTGAATTGTACCCTTCCAAAAAAAAAAAAAAAGATTGTACCCTTTCCCCAAAAGATATATTGAAACTCCAACCCCAGAAAATATAAATATGACGGTATTTGGAAATAGGGTCTTTGCAGATAGGCACATTAAAATGAAGTCATGAAAGTAGATCCTAATCTGGTTTGACCCCTTTCCTTTTAAGAAGAGAAAAATATGGACACAGAAACTCACAAGGAGAATGCCATGTGACAACAGAGGCAGAGATTGGAGTGATATAACTACGAACCAAAGAATGGGAAAGATTGGTGACTACTGGTAGCAGCTAGCAAGAGGTAAGGAAGAATTCTACCCAGAGTTTCAGAGGGAGCATGGCCTTGCTGACATGACATCTTAATCTTGGACATCCAGCCTCCAGAATTGTGAAAGTATAAGTCTAACAATTAAGTTCACCAACTTGTGGGACACAATTATAAGAGGGACTTTCCTAATAAATGCAAACAGTGTGACTTAATTCTTTGTACTGTCAATGAACCTGAAACAACTTAAAAAAATTAAAAAAGAAAATAAATAAAAAGGAAGATAAGTTAGAAAGAAAAGAAAAGAGTGGATGTGAAACCAGGAACATGTCCGTCTAAGTTTATGAGAATAATGACATGAAGAAAATAGCAGAGTACAAATGGCATAAACATTTTCCTGAGAGGAAAGAAAACACCACTGGTGGAGAGAGGTCAGGGCAACTAGTCACGAGGAGAACTGACAAAAATGTTGCAAAAATTCATCAAATTGTGCGTCAGAATCATCGGCTGACTGTGAGAAGCACAGCAGACTGAGTAAACATCAGTAGAGAAACAGGAAAATCTTTACTGAGAATCGTGGCCAACAACTCATGGCTCTTGTATCACAACAATGTCCCAGCTCACATGCACTGTCTATGAGAGAGTTTTTAGGCAGAAAAAAAAGTAACTGTATTGGAACACACTCCCTATACACCTGGTCTGACCCCCAGTGACTTTTTTCTTTACCCAAAGATAAAGGAAATATTGAAAGAAAGACATCTGATGATATTAAAGACATCAAGGGTAATATGACAACAGCTTTGATGGCCATTCCAGAAAAAGAGTTCCAAAATTGCTGTGAAGGCTGGCCTAGGTGCTGGCATCAGTGCATAACTTCCCAAGAGGAGTACTTTGAATGTGACTGAGGTGGTTTCAGCAATGAAGTATGTAGCACTTGTTCTAAGATGAGTTCGCAAACTTAATTGTCAGACCCTATAAATTTATGTTGTTTAAGCCACTCAGTTTGTAGCAATTTGTTATAGCAATCATAAGAAACTAATAAGCTATTTAATTCGTATGGTATTGTGAGGTTAAAATATGATATTATATTTGAAAAAAACATGTCTATTACAGCAGGATAGATCACTTTTTCTTTTTTAACCTTAAGAAATATCTAATATGAACTTCTGTAAAGCAGACAGTATTCCGAAAAAAATCTAGTTAAAACTACATGAGGAATGCTCTTTATTGTTAAAAGTGTTTTATTTTAAACAAGATTTTAGTCTTAAAAATTTATCTCTAGTAAACTCTGAAAATTCAGCAGTTCAAAAACATTCTGGAATAGTCATTTTTTTCCATCTTTCATTTTTATGTGTTTAAATAATTTCTTTCCCTGGGTGCATGAGTTTTTGTCAAGGAAACTTGAGTGCCTTATTCATTATACTCAGAATGTTGGTTTTCCCAAAGCCTACACAATAAGTAGAAAATAAAAATATAGTAAAGTTTTTTATTTTATGGAATGTAACCACAAAAATCCCTGAATAGGTCTGATCCTCCATTCACTGCCCTCAAACAAACCACAGCAATGAAAACTATCAAATTGTAGTCATTGCATAATATCTGTTGATCTAAAAGAGTTATTAGTTCAAAATAATTCACATTCATTACTTCAAAAATTATATTGGAGTTTAGAGAATATTATGATATATTGCTCCTTCTATATATATCTAGGAAAGTAATTACTATTGTGTATACATAGACTTACACACATACATACATACATATATGAATATAATGGTAAAATGATAGTTATTACACACAATTGTTAGTAGTTCCTCTTTAATTTTCAGGATAATTTAAACTTGAGTTGGTTTGAGCAGGAGAGAGTTAAATGTCTCAGACTGAGAACTTGAGAAACTTTGGAGGTCATCTGTTTTAAATCCCCTCATTTTATAGATAAGGGAAGCAGAGCATAGCTGTTCAGTGACCTGTTGAAGGTTGCTCAGGGATTTGGTGACAAATAGAATTCTAGTTACCTGACTTCCAGCCTGCTGTTCTTTATTCTCTAACATCATAGTATTCACACAGACTTGATAATAGTTATTACAACTCACACGTCCTAGCTATGTGACCTTGGATAAGTCTCTTAAATTGTCTGAACATAACTTTTCCAGTTTGTAAAATGAGAATCAAGAACAAAGCTAGTGAAAGATAGAGGACAGGTGCCACAGAAATATTCAGGCCACAAAACATTCTCCAAGCTGTAAAACAGTTTAACTTCCCACCCTCCCATTTCCAAACCACATTAATTACTACTTGTCATTTCAGCTCAACCCCCACTTTCTGGGGCATTTCTTCATTACCTCTCAGGGTCGTAAGAGGGCAGGACCCTTGTTGCTGCACCTGAATGTGTGTATGTACTTAGCTCACTCCACTCTTGTTGTCCGGTTCTTGGACAGTAGGTCCTTGATTGGAGGACCTCTTTCATGTTCACCTTGGCACTTAAGATGGTACTTGACAAAAAAGGAATTGCTCAATGAATGATCAATAAGTCAATTACTTTGTTTGCAACAACTAAAGGTAGAGGTATTGAAGAGTAGTCTAAATTCTCATGAAAAAAATTCCATCTTTTCCACAGCTGCTTGTTACCAATGTAAAAAGTGGTTGAGCTTCCACCCATTGTGTTTTCACCCTTTCCCAATGATTTTATTTTTACCTTTGTAAGTAAATTTTGCTCCAGGTGCTGATAAAATCGACAGCCTTGTATTATCTGAACTGACTAAGAGTGGAGTGAAGCTGGACAGTCCAGCGCAACCACAGTTTCTGAAGAGAAATTCAGTTAGGAATCATATTTTTGCTTAGTATAAGCTACAACATAGTCAAATTATTCATCAATAACTAAAGATGTCTGAAATGTGAGAGGCAGTCACAGAAGAGTTGAAAGAGCTCCAACATAGCCCTGGGTCTGAGTTTATGCTTTAGTGACATTATTCATAGTGCAGAGATAACAATATCTACCTTGTGGAATTTTGGTGAAGAATCAATAAGAGAATGTTCACAAACACAACTGTGAATGGAGAAGTACTACATGAATGGGAGAATGTATATAATTATGAGTTGGATTACTAACCTGGAGACTGGTCACTAATTTCTTTGCTTGTTTTAGTAGTGAGGACCAGAGAATCAGGGGAAATTGGCTATTTAATCTTGTTAGAAACTTAGCTATTGACAATGTGCTGGAATTTGCTCTACAATTGCTGCTCACTGACTCTGCTGCAATGTTCCAAATGGAACTCAGCCTGTGGAAGAATCTAAAAGAGAACAAGCAGAATGGGACATGGATAGGCATTAATGAGTAGGACACCTGATGCTAGTAGTCAAAGTTTGAATGAATTAAATTAAGTTAAAGGGTTCTTTAATCTCAGAGCTCTGTTCTAATATGCATTTCAGAAGACAAAAGTCTGAATTTCTCAAACTTTCCAGTGAATCTCTTATCTTGATGGCCCCTTAATGGTGAGTCTAGGTCTGCTCCAGGATATGTATATTGAAGGTCATATTCCAATTACACTTGTCTCAGAAATGAGGTTTGACTCTGGAGTTGCACATAAGAAATTGTGTTTGCACACAAGAAATTCTGTTTGACTCTGGTTGCACACTAGAGCACTATAAATGAGCCAAGGCCCAGGGACTGCTCTAGGAAAGGTCTCATACCATTGGATCTAGGCAATAGTTTCTGGAGGCACTAGATATTTTCAGATGTTGCCAAAACATATTCTGAGAATGACACCATTCAGACAAGCTCAAAATGATCAAAAAGACAGAATCTCTTCTTTCACACCCATCTTGTCTTTTAAGGCTGTACGAGAATTTTACCTTTTGACTTTTTCTTCCTTATTACTATAGCAAGGCACATGGCTTATAGATTGGTTGGAAGAGACACAACTACCACCACAAACACACACATGTTACAAAATGCTAAAGACACTTGGTTTATTTAGCTAAAGATACAGAACTTCTTGTTAGAAGACTATGCCATGTAGGATCAGAGAAGCATATCTTTAGATAAAGGGTTTTCTCTTATTTCCACATTCCTTAGCTGCTGACACTTTCTAAACAGGTAAAAAACCTATTTGGGTTTTTTCTTTGTCATCAGAGTTGACAAAGAAGCTGAATTAATGCTAGGCTCCTACCCTGTTATGTTCATGCTTATATTTTCAATACTTCTATTTTTGAGGAATTTACATTAATCATCACTGCCTTCCACATAAAGGAATATTTACAAAATTAAGCCCTCTGATTCTCAAATAAAATGCATAATCAGCAAGCCCACATCCTCGCCCAGATGGCAGTATCAGTATTCCCTGAACAAGCATGAACACAGTCAGCTTCTCAGTGTCCCAGAAATCTTATCTCTTTTATATTTATTGAAAAATATTATACTGGTGGAGGTTGTTAAGGATGAGGTGGGACACGCTGAGTATAACTTTCCCGTAAGGAGAAATATAGGGGTGACTGTGGTTGCTTTGCCCTCTGCAGAATGACACCTTACAGAAGGTTTTGAAATCCCATCCTTGGGGCAGTTATTATTTCTCCCAGGGCAACTCTGAATCATGAGGAAACCATTCTTCTGAGTATCCACTGCTGGTTTATAAGACACCAGAGAGGATTTTTCTTTGTTATTTCCCTAGATCTCTCTTTCACCCTTTAGAGAATGTGGGAGTTCAGGGAAGGTTTCCAATGTACTAAAACCAATGTTTTTATTACATTTTTTACCCTTTTTACAGAAGGCTCATAGAATATTTTAAAACCAGACAAGGACCTACAGATGGCTTTGTTTCTCTCTCCCTGTTTTTAAAACTTTTGGATAAAATTCAGGTAAATTTCAGTACAAAAACAGTTTTAAAAATCCCTCTTTCCATATTTGACCAACTGTTATTAAGGGTATTTCTCTTTTAGGTTATAGATTACCCATCATAGTAAATTTTTTGAATGTTGTGTATGATTCAGTCATTTTAATTATGACTTAATATTTGAGTAATGTCACTATTCTCCAAATCTTCCACGATTACAATTCAATTTGTCAGAATTTACTTAATAGCCATGTGCCTAAGCATAAGGGAAACACTTGGTCTGTTTAGCAAACCTTCTGTCAGAGCAGCAGTACGAGAAGATTGTAGCAGTTGATTACTGTTTTAGTGTGAGTAGGATTCGCCATATGATGCAAGATGGCTCCTGCCAACTAAGTCAGCAAAGGATTTTGTTTAGCAGAATTCTGTTTAATAAGAAAGAGTTTTGATAAATAGTCTTGTCTCAGATGAATTAAACTATTGATTTACTAATACTGTTCCTACCTTGACCCCTGGGGACGCAGTTGATACC
Source organism: Arctocebus calabarensis (assembly GCA_963573935.1). Taxonomy (NCBI): domain Eukaryota; kingdom Metazoa; phylum Chordata; class Mammalia; order Primates; family Lorisidae; genus Arctocebus; species Arctocebus calabarensis. The sequence continues at coordinate 6,973 of CAUYON010179599.1, forward strand.
ACTTAGAATATTACAGACTCTCTGCCATATGTATGTCGTCTAGCCCATGCTTCAACCCTATCACCTTTCAGCAGATTGCTTTAGACAAAAGATCTCATGGGCAAGGAATCTGCAATGCATATAAGCTTACTCACTGATTTAATACAAGAGAGTCCTAGACATTGACCTTGTCTTGAGTTATTCTGACTTGGCAGGGCTGTAACACTGCAAAGACCTGCAAATCCCTTTTTAACAAGGCTACCTGAATCAAATGGCTCTGGTCCAAATACATGAAAATTTAAAGATGTCCAAGAGATCAGTGGCTTACAGTATTAAAGAGTAGAAAGACTGACATTGCATTTAAGCAGGTCTACCTATTTATCCAGTCAGGGAAAGTCTGTCTTCAAGCATAATAGCTGTTCTGTTATCACTTTATAAATTGCTGTGAATCTTGTTTCAGTAATGAACTGGGAGAAGGCATTCTATGTGAAGATGTTAAAGGTACCAAATGCCCCACTAAAATCCCCAGATGTTCAATTATTTGAAAGAAATGATTTCTCCTCTAAGCAGGTTGTATTTTTAATTTTTCCAAAAACAGCAGGTAGAATGGATATTATAATTTCCATAGAGCCCATGGTCTTTGATGCACCCACAGGCATTGCAGGCCAACCAAAGCAGTTCTCAAGGCAAGAGGCAGGCCAAGAACGGATGCAGGTGCTTACAATTCTGCTTACTATTCTTTTATTTCATCAGAAAAAAAAAATCTTATAATTTTCCAGGGTAAGAGAGAAATTGGCAATACCTATCAAGTTGGCCTAAGTAAGTCTAATTTGGCAAGATTTATAGTGTATCCAGTGCAGAAATGATCAAATGTGCACATTCTGTACCATGCCTAAAATGGCAGTCTAACTCTACTACTCTAACGACAGTGTATTGTGCACAAATGCTTTGTGAATTTTGCATGCAGAGTTTTCCCTTGGCAATGTGTTTCTAACATATCTACATTATAATGTGTTGAAAATATCAGTTGTCAAAACCATGGAAAGGAAGCACGCAAGTACATATACATATTTTGCTTCTGCAACAAGGCATGTAGATTCAAATATTCTACTGTTCTATTGTATATAGTTTTCTTTCAGTTTCTAATATGGTCTGGATTGAACATTTCTAGTAAAAAGCAAAAGGCAAAAATAAAAAATGTTATTGGCACAAATAAGGAGAAAGAGGCAATATTATTAGAATAGGAAACCTGGGTTCTACTGGTAAGCATGCTGTTGTATGTATGTGCTCTGGAAAGTGTCTTTCTTTTAGCTGAGCTTCAGTTTACTCATTGTAATATGATCAACTTTGAACAGGTGTTTTTTTAGTTTATATTTAGCCTCATTTTTACAGTAAGGTATAGTTAAACCAGAACAAATGTATAGACCACCTTTAACATTACAATCCTGTACTCACCTGGTGTTCACCCACTTGGTCTGTGGAGTTCTCAGCTTTAAATGTGCTCATGTTATTATAAAGAGAGAAGAAGAGCTTTTCTGTGACAAGGTGTTTGGGAAGGTATTGATGGTTGAGTGCAAATGTGCTTTCATTTTGGATTGGCAGGCACCCCACTAAAAATGAAATAAAGGTGTAAAAGGGTTCATTGAATAAGTTGGACCCTGTGGAGTACAACATAAAACAAGGCAATGTGATTTCCCCTTCAAAGTGCATCTTCAGTTCCTTCTAGTACTTTCTATGGATTAGTTCTTTATCTGCCCCTGGATGAACCCTTAGGTATGTTTTACTTCTCAGATGATAAACAAATGATCTCTTGTTTAGGGATTAAAACTTCAATCTGCTACAATAATCACATAGTTCTAGTCCAGTCCAGAATATTAACCAAGACTTAAAATGCGTATCCAGGTAAATCTTTCTTCCACTTTGGGCCTGATCCAGCTGTGGAATTCTACAGTCCTGGGAAATATCAGGGTTGTGTCTGGAATCCTTCCAGGTTGTGGTTTCTGACCCTTTTGGCTTTGGAGGGGAAGATGAGAGAATTAATAAGGAAAGGGCAGAGTCTTATCTGGTATTGCTGAGATCTGCCATCAGTGCCCCTTACATATATCAAGTGTCCAAAAGTTACTATACCTTTGAAAGATTTTGTGAGTTTCCAGAGTATCTACTGCTGATATTTATGACTGAAGATCCCTGGATTTGGTAATTTCTTCTCTTTTAATGGGTCACAAATACCTCCTACCTCAGCTCCTGTGCTTCTTGCAATTCAGTGCCTTGGAGACAGAAAAAGACTTAAGGAATGAAGAAGGAGATGGGTGAGGGTTAGGCAAAAGAAGTAGCTGAACACATCCTAACCTTATGATTTTCCAACCTGGAAGGATGCTTGAAATTAGAGAGGAGAATTTTTACATTGTGTAAGAGTTCATAGTTTTGTTTACCACCCTGAGTGAGACTAAGAGCCTTAGACTGGATGAATTTTCAATGCCAAGCTGAAAGCATTTTTTTATTATCTTGATGTACTTGGTAAGTTAGGAAAAGTTGCATTTTGTATCCTATTTTAATTATAAAAATCATTAAGATTACAGTTCCTAAGTAACTTGGAAGTTTGAACACCCTCTCTCCCATATCCTTAATTAAATATCACCAGCAATGATGTTATTATCACTGTTACTGAAGAGTAAAAACTTTTTATGCTTTCCCCTTTAGGTTAAGATTATTCTCTGTGAATCCCTAGTGGTCCCTGAGAAAGGCCAGAGGAAATCTCAGGAAATATCAATTTGTAAGAAATAGTTTAAAGAGAGCTCAGGCCCATCCAGAAGCCTGGTACAACAATGTCTTTATCTCCATGTCATCTGTTATGATGACTTGGAAATGAGCAGCTGCTGTGACACAGCACATTGTCTGAATGCCTTGGAAAGGGAGCATTTCTAATAATAATCGTAGGACTAATGAGTTTCACATTAATTAATGAAAGTGACAGTAGTTGAATCTTATTCAAATAACATGAACACAAATAAAAACATGTCTGGGCTTGCTTGTCACACTGCTGCACTGAATGCTACAGTCTGTTAAATAGCTGGGAAACAGCCAACCAAATACCTGCAGCTCTTCACAGAATAAAACCCAACAGTTTTCCAGTCTGTTTCTGTACAAATGTGAACTGTTGTTTTATGGCTTTAGATGTAAGAAGTAAAGGATAGATAGGCTAGATGTCTATATTTGTGAAAGAAAAGCATCTCCTATATTTTCCATTTACCTATAAAGTGTCTTTGGTGTTTTTTTTTTTAATGCCATTCTACCAACAATGGCACCCTGAGATTATATTCATAGACTTATTTCAGAGGGTCAATGAGTTGCTTCCAGAGTAATCTTAGAGAGAAGGTAGGGGAATTATGGCTTCCAAGATCCTCTGTGAATACCTGGGCTTTGCATAGGCGTGACTCCCTAGTATATCAACATATGCAAATGTCCTGTGGTTGCAACTGTACATATGCCAGTTTTACAAGGGTCTTTCAAGTGAGACTTCTTGGGTAGCACTGTAGCATCTAGCTGTATTTGTTCATTTTCAGAATGTAGACCCTCAACCTGCAGTATTTTGATTTCACATTACCAGAGAATTTTATGCATTCCTCCAACCTAAGTTCACTTAGAACAAGCATTCACAACCTCAATTCTGTTGACATCTTGAGTTGGATAATTGTTTGTTGTGGGAAGCTGTCCTGCTTTGCATTATCCCTGTCCTCTACCCACTAGACGCTAGGAGCCCCTCCCTTATTTTAGTTGTGACAACTAAAGATATCTCTAGATATTGCTATATATCATTGGGTGGAATGGAGGAAACACAAAATCACTCCCCTCACCCATTTAGGATCACTGCCATTGAGGGAGAGTCTTCTTTCCTATTCAAGGCCCTTCCAAAGAATATTAAAAGGCACCCATGACTCGCATATGTTAGCAAACCTAGAAATACCCTGAAAGACCCTTGCTAGAGTTAACTTTTAAACTGTAAAATGTGAACGATGCCAATTTTCAGAAAGAATATGTTTTATTTCAGATTCATTGAAATAGGCAATATGATTTCAGCCTCTAAATAGATAATAACATTTTTGAAAGAGCAGGTATACTTTAATTAAATGATAACTACTAATTATGCTATTAATACTAATATTTTCATGACTCAGATATTACTATTGGTAAAATTATTCAGTAAGATGCATTTATGAATGTCATTTTTATTATAAAAGCAAAGAGATACATAGAATAAAATAATACTACATATTTTTTAAAAGACAAACACAAATTGAATAGATATAGGAATAGAGCTAGGTAATAGGCAGAGACAGGAAAAAAGCAGAAAAAAGTTAATCATTATATAAAATAGAGTTAGATGACAGGCAGAGGAAGATAATAAAAGGGAAAAGTAGTCCAAAATTAGTATATTCAAGAGAAAATGTTTTTTAAATGGTCTTTCTCAGAGCTCCGAGTAAGAACTGTCGTGCACAGTTTTTACAGGGGAATTCACAAATCGGAATCTAAGTTCGAACCTTCCTGTCTAGGGGAAGGACATTTATTGAACATCTGTAAATACTATGCTATCTGATTTAGTAATCCTTTCCACAAGCTTAGACCATCTGGAGCTGATTCCTTATCTCAGAATAAAGGTAAGTGAAGAAACTGGGTTGTCTCTGTCTAGAACCTCCATGGCTAACACCAAAATGAATAAAACTGAAAATGATTAACACATAATCAGTTCAATGTAAGCATTTCACATTGTATATCAATTCAGTACACTGAACCCCACAAATGCATCTTTGTACACAGTTATGATTTAATAAACATAACAACAACAAAAAACTGAAAATGCCTCAAAATGAAGCAAGCGATCCAATAGGTTTCCCTGCCCCATCTTCAAAACTCTGTGAGTTTACCCAGGCTTCACCAGTGAGATCAAATCACTCATGATTGTTAGTAAGAAATACCATTGATGTTTTTAGAAAAAAAAGAACATATTTAATTCAAAATAACCAATTTTGCCTTCTTTATAAAAAAAAAAGCTTCTCTTTAATACAGAAAATGAAGTTTGCATGCCAACAGCATATTTACAGGTTGATGCATTTACTTTCCTTTAAAGCATTTCTGAAGATATTTTTCTTTCTAATGAAAATTACCTAACTTCAGTGTGTTTTCATCAGGCCCCATCTTGGTTGCTGCATAAATTCTTGGAGTAGAGGGATTTCTGGTAATATCCCTGAAACTTATCAGACTCCTACAAAGTTATTAGGACTAAGGGAATTGTTTATACAGTGTGAATAAAAATGCTTTATGTTCCCTGATTATAAATTACTGACTCCCACCTCACCCAATAAAAATGATTCAAGAATTTGGTATCTTATTTTTGCCTGACAATTTCATTGAGATACATTTCAAAGTTATAGGACTAGGAACCCAAAAATCTTAAAACTAAATTTCAAGCAAACAATTTAATTTAAGGAGAAAAGGCATACAATTTATCATGAAACAGGAGATGAATAAAAGTGCCATCTACCTATGTATCTGCCAGGTGTGGTAGAAAGAGCAGTGTCATGTTGCTCAAGTGGAGACACATTTTCCCCACTTGTTCTTTGCCAAAGAACTCCCCCCTGAGGTATTTGAGTTAATGGTGCTTATCCTCTGAGACTATATCAGACTTGCTCCTCCAGACCTCTCTGGGGATTCTTGGCACAGACTGCAGCCTCCACACCAACTGTATTACTTATTTTTTGTAACTTTTTATTTTGAAGTCATTTTAAATTTATGGAAAAGTTGCAAATGTAGTAGAAAAACCTCCCATCTATCATTCATTCAGCAATCCCAATTGTTAACATTTTACCGCATTTTCTTTGCCATATTCTCTTTCTTCTTTCTTGTGTGTATATTCACACTTGAACTACTACTACTACTTTTTTTCTGATCCACTGGAGAGTAAATTACAGATATGATCTCCTTTACTACTAAATGCTTTAGTGTGTGTTAGCTGAGAAAAACATATGTTGTCTTACATAACCAAGGTACAATTATTTAAAAAAATGATTGTGTTTATAAAATACTAATATTTAGTTTATAGAATTAATTCAAATTTCAGTCATTGACTCATTTTAGCATGTTATAGAAAAAATATGATCCAAGATCCAATCATGAGTTGTATTCAGTTACTCCAATTCCATGGTTAGGGATAGGAAAAGGTAAGATAAGCTTTAACCATCTTGTGGATCAAGATAACATGGAGTTTGTATAATGAATGATAGGAACATGTTAAAATGACACCAGTGCTGGCCCTAAGGGGCTCTACTCAATAAATCTTAGACAATTAAAAGCACCAAAATAAATAATGTGAATAATGGGTTATAATCCATTGAATAAAATAAGAACAATAATATAAGTATCCATGAGTCAATGTTGAATGAATGAATGAATATTGTAAATAAAAAGCTGTAAGCATAAACATTTTTGGTGAGATGGAATATTAATAAGAAACAGCAGAATGCCCATTTTTCCTTTTAAAAAGCCATTGGTTTAAAGGGCGTGTGTGGTCATTAAAACTTGAGTCTGTAAGCCAGAACTTCATTACTTCCTCAAACGACTTCTCCAACACATTCCAGGGGACACAGGATATCCCTGCTAAAGACAGATGTGACATTCTCCAGAGGTGTCTTTGCTACGAGGCAGAAAAGAATACTGATCCTTCCTCCCCACCGCCATTAGTTCCTAGGAGCATGGCACAGGAGAATTTTCAGGGCTTTTTGGTTACCAGACTAAGATTTCTAGTTTTTTGCTTTTAAGGAGAGCTACAGTTTAATGTGTTTTATAAAACTCTCAGCTGTAATTTAAACCACAATCTCCCCTCATCTGTAGATAGGTGAAGAGGCTCACTGCTAGTTAGAACCCTGGCTGTAATCTAGTATTTCCTGCAGATAAATCTGTCTCTTAACATTTTGAGGGTGGGTAACTCATTCATCACATGTTTGAATATTTGAGAAGTTATAAATTTAGCTAGTAAATTGGCTGAATATATTCTACCCACCAACCCTGAAAAATGAGCTATCAGAATTACAAATAAAAGTTTCAATGCATGGCTCTAGTATGAATAAAAATTTGCAAAGAAAGCCAAGTTTTCTAGACCTTACTAGTATTGCACATATCTAAATGTTCTTTTGGTGGTACAGTGATGTTTTCTAACTAAAGCAGAACCCAAGGATAGGACTTTGGTGATGCAGACAACTTGTTTAGGAGCATATCCCAGGAAGCACAAGGGACAGAACAAGAAAATTGAGACAGGAAAAAGCAATAAATTTTAAAAAGTATATGTTAGTGAACCTCAATACCAGTGGAGGAATATCTTAAACTTAAAAAATATAACACCTTGGAGGAGTCAAGATGGCGGTCTGTAACCAGCTTTCTGCAGAGGCTCCTATCCAGAAGGGGAGTTAAAGGACAGAAATTTAGCAAGAAAGTCAATGGTTTGAATCTGAGCCAAAGAGAAGGTGAAAGAATGCACGTCAACCCTGCTGGAGCGACCTGCAACCCCAAGGATACAAACAAAAGGTACAGAACACATTGCCAAGTGGACGGGAATCCCCTCCCCCATGAGAACAGCTTGCAGTATACTCCATACCTCCATACAAACAAGTGAGCAGAGTTCTGACATCCTCCCACTCTACCCCATGGGAGAGACCCTCTAAAAACCGGACTTCCTTCCCTCTCCTGCCAGGCATAAAACTGTATATATTCTTTACCTGCAAGTTCGAACTCCCAGCACTCCCTTCCTCTCTCACTCTGAGGTCTGGAGGTCTGTCCCCAATGGAGTCCAGGTTCTTGGACATTTTCTCGAGGCTTGTGGATAGGGTGTGGACTGTTGCTGATCTGTGCTAATTTCCTAGCTCTGGACTGGTGAGAGGAAAGTGAGCCGAGAGGAGGCCAAGATGGAGAGGTGATCCCCTGAGGCATGGAGTGGCAGCTGCAGCGGCAGTGGCAGGAACCAATAGCAATGGGGCTTGCACCCCTGGGGATGTTTTGAGGAAACACTCTCAGTCACTCAGGCCGCCAGGAGAAGCTGGGCAGCTTCTCTGGTGGCAGCTACCAGCAGAGCGGACCTGCAGCAGAGGCACAGGACTCGGGAGTGAAGGATATGCCTGAGGCAGTACCGGCTGGGACAGAGCATGGGGATTAGAATACATGCACTGAGAAAGCTGGGTGGGAGGCTACTTTACTCTGCTTCAGATGCACCTGGCCCTCAGGGGATGAAAGCTGAGACAAAGGGCTAGAACTCACAGACTGAGTCACACCTATTTGCAGTCAAAGTCTGATCCACAAAGGAAAATTCTGCAAACTTGTTCTGTTCTATCTATGCTGAATGATAGATGGGTAATAGACAAGATTAAGAAGGAAATTGCCAAATTTTTGGAACAAAATGACAATGAAGATATGAATTATCAGAACCTCTGGGTACTGCAAAAGCAGTCCTAAGAGGGAAATTTATAGCACTACAAGCCTTCCTCAAGAGAATGGAAAGAGAGAAAGTTAACAACTTAATGCATCACCTTAAGCAACTGGAAAAGGAAGAACATTCCTCAACCCCAAACCCAGCAGAAGAAAAGAAATAACCAAAATCAGGCAGAATTAAATGAAATTGAAAACAAAAGAATTATATAACAGATCAATAAATCAAGAAGTTGGTTCTTTGAAAGGTCAATAAAATAGATAAACCTTTGGCTAACCCAGCCAGGAAAAAAAGAGTAAAATCTCTAATTTCATCAATCAGAAATGGTAAAGACGAAATATCAACAGACTCCTCAGAAATTCAAAAAATCCTTAATGAATATTACAAGAAACTTAATTCTCAGAAATATGAAAATCTGAAAGAAATTGACCAATACTTGGAAGCACGCCACCTTCCTAAACTAACCCAGAATGAAGTGGAAATGTTGAACAGGCCGATATCAAGTTCTGAAATAGCATCAACCATACAAAATCTCCCTAAAAAGAAAAGCCCGGGACCAGATGGCTTCATGGCAGAATTCTACCAAACCTTCAAAGAAGAACTAGTACCAATATTACTGAACCTCTTCCAAAATATTGAAAAAGATGGAATACTACCCAACACATTCTATGAAGCAAATATCACCTTGATCCCCAAACCAGGAAAAGACCCAACAAGAAAAGAAAATTATAGAC
>CAUYON010179604.1:0-11544 GCA_963573935.1 Arctocebus calabarensis
TTGTGGCTGGCGCCTATAGTCCCAGCTATTTGGGAGGCAGAGGCAAAGGACTTGCTTGAGCCCAGGAATTGGAAGTTGCTGTGAGCTGTGATGGCACAGCACTCTATCCAGGGTGACAGCTTGAGGCTCTGTCTCAAAAAAGAAATAAATAATAAATAAAATTAAATTATTTTCAGAAGACATACAAAGCACAGTAAGGATGTTCTTTTTTTTTACTCTTATTTTGGTCAACGTAATTGAAGTGTGCCACGAAAGCTTAACTATAGGTTCAAGTGTGCCATAAAAAAGAGTGGAAAACACTACAATAGACATTGGATTGTGACATAAAATAATCCTATTATTACTCAGGTGGGGTCTATAGTTCTGGAAAACTATGTTTTAAAACTATTCTTCTCCCTTGAAAAATGTTCATCTTGTGAATGAATGCTACAGATGCATCTCTGCTATCTGAAATTTTTTAATTCCACCATTACTTTTATTTTTTCTTTTTATATAATATATATTTATCAGTTTGTACTAGCACATTCTCATATTACAAAGGTAATTTAGTGGCAGAATATTCCTTTTGATAATTTGAGTCATCTGAAATAACACAAACAATACATTCCAAAAAATAATCCTCATTTGAACAATAGAAAAAAAAAAGTTAAAGAACAAACAACTTTTCCCATCTTACAGGTAAACACTTACATCTAACACTTAAGTGGACCTAATTTGATTTTCATTTTAAAATCTTCCCCAAACAAAGGCAGTTTGAAACCTAGAATAAATGAATAAAAAAATTGTTTACTAAACTACTAGTCTCCAGCACCATTCTCTATTTTCTGTTAGTTGCTTTGGTGCCAGTTCTTCTTTGTCTGTTTTCTTCTCTTACTCTTTTAACAGGTCCAGTAGCACCATTTTCATCACACTCATCATCGCTGTCAAATTTAATTTTCTTGCAGGGAGACTTCCTTTAGCAGACCCAGACCGAGCAGCTTTATTACCCTTTCCTTTTCCTTTAAATCTGTGACCTTTTGGACTTCTAATTGTTTAGAGATTCTTTTATGATTTTTTTCAATGCTGCTTTTTCCACCTTTCCTTTTAGTACTTCCAAAGTCACTTCTTTGTTCCTTAATTGTATACAGGTTGCCATTATTTGCATCTTTAGCTTTACCCAAATGCTTGGCTTTTTCCTTATACAGAATAATCCCTCTGTTGCACCTCTGACAAAGTCTATCCATTTTATTTCACCATGTCTTGAGAAAAGGATATGAAGATTTACAAGTCTAATCATCTAAGGCACCCCAAAATTTCAGCACACATCCACTCTTTGTCTTCCAGAGATTTTTATTTCAGCATCTTCTAACTTTTGTATTTTTTCTTGCTCTTATTTAGCTCTGAATTTAGCTTCCACTTTGTTTTCTTTCTTCACTTTTTTTTTTTTAAACAAAGTAATCCCCCTTGAAAAATATTAGCAGGACTGTGTCTTTGTACTTCTGGCCAGGGGTCTCTACAAACCTCATAGCAGACTCAAAGCTATCAAACACAGCAAATACTGATCCCTTACATGCTTTGTGCAATGTTCTTCTCATCTGTATATTTAGTACTTGACCTTTATCTTCTAACCATTCTTCTATGCCATCAAGGGGACACCTTTAATATAGACAGAAATGATTTTTACATCATTTTTATGTTCATCAGTCACGTCAGAGAGGGTTTTGCTTAGAGATCCTCTGTTTTAATTTTATCTGCACTGATTTCCATGAGTTCTACCTTGGATTTGCTCAGTGTGTCCACAATTACATTAAAAGTCTATGTGAGACGGTTTATCCACAATTATATTTAAGTCTGTGCAAGACAGTTTAACCTAAATTCGGTGACAGATTTTTAGCCTCCGGAGCAGCCATTTTTTCATTATCACCATTTTCAGCCATTGTGGCTACCTTTAAGTTCCTGGTCCCAAAAAGCCACAGGTTCACTAGCAGCCATGCCTGAAAGCACCACTACTTCTAGATAAACAACCTTCCTAGGCAAGAAAAATATTAGCAAAAGTGGCTGAATCTCTTATGGAAAGAGATCCCAAAGTAGTTAGAGGCAACCTCGTTAGGACTAACTAGGCAACTGGTTAGGACTAAGTCCCATAGGATTCACCCACCTTCCTTGGTGATTAGTATAAATAAGAGGTCTATAGAGAAGCTAAGAAGCCCACAGAAAAATCAAGTAGCCTTTTAAAATGTCTTACAACAAGCACAGAGAAGTAACCCAGGTCTTTTTCCATTCATTTAACCAGAGCCATATAAGAATTTTTAACTACTCAAAGGCTGACCAGTAACAAACGCCTATGAATTCAAATTGATTGATAAATAAATTGTCATGATTATCTATACCTGGAAACCCTCTGGTGTTTTTAGACTATTTTTCTCCTTTACTTCTAGGAGAACCTCTAGTTGCATCCACCCACATCAGCACACACTCTTCAGTCATTTCCCCCAAACCTTCTTGATCCTTAAGTCCTGACTTGGGATGCTCAGATCCTATACGTTCCAAAGAAACAACTGGGTCTTGATTGGCTCTTGGGAGACAACCTCTGAGCCTCTGAAATACGCTGACTGATAAGACTGCCTTTGTAGGCCAGGCACGGTGGCTCATACTTGGAATCCTAGCACTCTGGCAGGCAAGGCAGGTTGATTGCTTGAGCTCAGGAGTTTGAGCAAGAGTATGACCTCACGTCCACTAAAAACAGAAAAAACTAGCCAGGTGTAGTAACTACCTAGTTACTTAGGAGGCTGAAGCAAGATGATCTCTTGAGCCTAGGAGTGTGAGGTTGCTGTAACTATGATGACACTATGGCATTCTATCCAAGGTGACAGAGGACTCTGTCTCAAAAAGAAAAAAAAAAAAGCTCGGTGACTCTAGCTCAGAGGCTAGGGCACTGACCACATACACTGGGGCTGGCGGGTTCGAACCTGGCCTAGGCCTACCAAACAACAATGACAACTACAACAAAAAAATAGTCAGGCATTGTGGTGGGTGCCTGTAGTCCCAGTTACTTGGAGGCTGAGGCAAGAGAATCGCTTAAGCCCAGGAGTTTTTAGGTGCTCTCAGATGAGACACCATGGCACTCTATGGAGGGCAGCAAACAAACAAACAAACAAACAAAAAACGCTGCCTTTGTATACCTGAGAACTTGGGCCACATCAGACAGTTTATGCTAACAGCCTGATTTATGATGAATGTCCGTTCTGTTCACCTGAGTCCCTGTGCCATCCTGTATCATACTGACCTTTGGAGGGTGGGAGGGCTGCTGGAGACTGAGCAACTAACATTAGTCACATGGTTACACGACTGACCTTCAATAGAAATCCTGGACACCAAGGCTTGGGTAAGTTTCCTTGGCCAGCAGTACATCATACATATTATCACATATTGATGGGAGGATTAAACACATCTCTGCACAACCCCACTGCAAGAGGACAACTGGAAGTTTAGTACTTGGCTTCTTCTGGACACCATCCTATGTGCCTTATTTTTTTAATATTTATTATTATTATTATTTTTTTTTTAGACCCTTTGTCACCCAGGCTGGAGTGCAGTGGCACAATTGTAGCCTTAAACTCCTGGGCTTAGCCTCTTGAATAGCTGGGACTACAAGCACACACCACTACGCCTGGCTAATATTTTTGTTTTATTGTATAGACAAGGTCTTGCTATAGGCTGGTCTCAAACTCTTGAGCTCAAGTAATCTTCTACCTTGGCCTTCCAAAGTGCTGGGATTATAGGTGTGAGTGCCAAGCCCAACCCCTTTGTTAATTTTATTCTATATACTTTCACTATAAAGGATGGTTTCAATCTTTGCTTTTGGGGGTGAAACATCTCCTTTTGGTAAATATTAATACAACTTTTTGACATCTTTAGGATATGGTTCAATGAAAAAAGACTATCTGAATTTTAGCAACATAAAACAACAGGTAGGCCAGAGTCCTATGGAAGTTGTTAAAGATAGTAAAGGATTCATTTACTTTAAGTTAATAACACTCAAGACTTGTAAAAGCCAAAATAAGTGACATCATCGATCTATGAGAATTCATCTGCACAGTTTATATTTTTTGTCAATTTGTAGATTCATCATGAAATATTTCAGGAAATAAAATCTTTCTGTTGCATTAAAAAATAAGCACTAAATATATTTTAAGCCCTGTGACAAAAAGAAATACTTGCAAATTTTGCTAACTTATAAAAACTGTGGGAGGTTTGCAATTCTCTCTTTTTAGTTTTGTTTTAAGACAATTTGTTTAAAATAACCAATCATGACTTTTTTTGCTTAAAGATGTGACACATGGAATTAAATAACTTTATATCTGATATCCTCAAAGGACAAATTCAAATAAGAAAAAGTTCTCTCTGTTAAACTTGTCAAGCCCAGTAGTCAGGCCCTGATGGGAACAAACTGCCACGGTTTACTTCCCTTGCACTGGGAGGAGGATTTCTTTTCTTTTTTTTTTTTTTTTTGAGACAGAGCCTCGAGCTGTCACCCTGGAGAGAGTGCCATGGCATTACAGCTCACAGCAACCTTCAATGCCTGGGCTCAAGCGAGTCTCCTGCCTCCGCCTCCCAAATTGCTGGGACTACGGGGGCCTGCCACAATGCCTGGCCATTTTTTAGTTGCAGCCGTCATTGTTGTTTGGCAGGCCCAGGCTGGATTCAAACCCGCCAGCTCAGGTGTACGTGGCTGGCGCCTTAGCCCGTTGAGCCACTGGCGCCGAGCCAGGATTTCTTTTTTAAAGACTTCCCATTGGACCTTTTAAGATCCATTGAATCAGAGAAGGAAAAAAATTAATTGAAAATCACAAATAAAGGCCAGGTGCAGTGGTTCACACCTGTAATCCTAACACTTTGGGAGGCCAAGGTGGGAGGATTCTTTGAGCTCAGGAGTTTGAGACCAGCCTGACAATGAGCAAGACCCCATCTCTACTAAAAATAGAAAAAAATAGCAGGGTATTGTGATTGTGACAGAAGCCTATTGTCCCAGGTACTTGAGTGGCTGAGAAAGGAGGATGGCTTAAATCCAGGAGTTTGAAGTTGCTGTGAGCTATGCTGAGGCCATGGCACTCTAGTCTGAGCAACAGAGTGAGATGCTGTCTCAAAAAAAGAAAAAAATCACAAATAAAATATACTTAATTTGGCAGCACCTATAGCTCAGTGGGTAGGGCGCTGGCCACATACACCCAAGCTGGCGGGTTGGAACCTGGCCTGGGCCAACTAAACAACAATGACAGCTACACCAAAAATAAGCTGGGTGTTGTGGTGGGTGCCGGTTGTCCCAGCTACTTGGGAGGCTGAGGCAAGAGAATCGCTTAAGCCCAAGAGTTTGAGGTTGCTGTGAGCTGTGATGCCAGGGCACTCTACCGGGGGCAAGAAAGTGAGACTCTATCTCAAAAAAAAAAAAAAAATACTTAATTTAATTTAATTTTCAAAAACATATTTGCCATATATATGAATTAAGAATTTTAAATTCAGGCAACACAAAACCATTCTCAATTTCTTTCTTTTTCCTATGATCTGGGTACTCAAAGGAGAGAAAGGAAGGGAAGGAATAGATAGGGAAGAACAGACAGAGACATATGGAGACAGCCGTGGGTACAGAGGTAAAGAGAGGCACCTGAAGGAAAGTCTGCAGCCAGAAAGGAAAAGACAAGGAGGAGACATTACAGACAGAGAGGCAGACAACTGGCAGACGTGTGCTGCAGGTGCGGGGCTAAGCAGGAACACACCCTACAGAAGAGACAAAGGCATCTGGTGTAAAGTGACAGAGAATGACATAGTACGTGTCTGACAGACCTCAAGTAGCTCTGGATGATTTTACTGTTAATTATTACCTTTTTATATGTATAAATAGGGAAGTTGCTAAGTGATACAATCAGCTAATGCGTATTAAAAACAGTTACAGCATAGGTCCTGACCATCACTAACAGCCCTTTCACCACCACCATTTATTAAAGTCTGCTGCATGCCAGGCACTTTACTTAAATTAGCTTCACTCTTCACAATAGGGAAAACTTACATAGCACTTCTATGTGCCAGGAAATGTTCCAAGCACTTTGCTCACAGCAACCTATTTAATTTCCCCCCAAATCCTATGTGACTGTACTATGTTTTGCAGATAGGAAGGTAAGGTCCATGTCAAACAGGCAGTAAGAGATGAAGGTAGTTCTTGAACCCAGGCAGTCTGGCTCCAGAGCCTGTGTTCTTATTAACTCACTACAACTATCACAAGCCTCTATCAGCTCTGTAAATAGAAGCTCTTTTTCACGAGTGGTGAAAGTGACACTCAAAGAAACTAAGAAACTTTTGCAGCCAAATAAGTGATAGATCTTAGATTAAAGCTAAAATTTTAAGTCTGTTCCCAAAGCAGAGAAGCATTAATCCGTCTTTATTTTTCTTTGACTGTACAAACTTTACACTTTGCCAACTGCTGGTCCCTTATCCCTCTCCTGTCTTTGCCCCTCCCACCAAAAAAAAAAAAAAAGAGGAGGGAGGGGGAGAAATAAAGGAGGAAAAGAAGAAAAGAAAGAAAAGGGGGAAAAAAGTAACTACTTACCTCAAACTCTGTACTTAATTCGACATGTTTAGAACACCAATGTTACCAATTGAAATAATTGTACCTACCCTAGAGAAGAGCCAAGAATTAATCTTGAAATGTGTCTTGCCTACAATTTTCTTGACAATTTCTACAATGGTTTTGGATTGCGTTTCTATTATATAATGACCTGCATTCATCTTCTGCTCCTGTGTTACTCACTGGGCATTTCACAATAAGAAAAACCTGTTCCTTTTTCTAGACAAGGATCACCATTAAATGTCAAAAGATTTAAGTTCTGATCAAGATAAATTCAAACTGTGGAAATGGTATTTTTTCGTGTACATATATCTATTAAGCCAATGAGGAGAATTTACATTAACATTCTCTTCAACATTAACTTCCTAGAAGGGCTAAAATTAAAAAGAACAACAATGCCAAGTGTTGACAAAGAGATGGAGCAACTCTCATACACTACTGATGAAAGTGCAACCTAATACATTCACTTTGGGAAAGTGGCAACATCTGCTAAAGAAAATATTTTCCAACCTATCACCCAGCAATTCTACACCTCAGTGTACACTAAAGAGAAGTAAGAACACATATCCACCAAAACATAAATATATGGACATTCACAAATTGAAAACAAACCACATGTCCATCAACGGGTGAACAGATAAAAACTGAGGCATATTCACATCAAATACTACTCAACAATTTTAAAAAGAACCAACTACTGATACATAATCATTAACGTGGATGAATTTCATGTTGAGCAAAAGAAATCAGAACACCAGAAAGTACATACAATGAACATCAAGAAAATCCAAACTAATCTAAATGATAAATGTGGGCCAGGCACGGTGGCTCATGCCTGTAACCCTAGCACTCTGGGCGGCTGAGGTGGATGGATTTCCTGGCTCACAGGTTTGAGACCAGCCTGAGCAAGAGTAAGACCCCATCTCTTAAAATAGCCAGGCGTTGTGCTGGGTACCTGTAGTTCCAGCTACTGGAGGCTGAGGCAAGAGAATCACTTAAGCCCAAAAGTCTGAGGTTGCTGTGAGCTGTGAGGCCATGGCACTCTACCAAGGATGACATAGTGAGACTCTGTCTCTAAAAATAAATAAATAAATAAATAAATAAATGGTGAATGTGAGAATATTTGTTATCCTTGGTGGAAGTGGGGTACTGACTGGGGAGAACAGATTCTTTGGGGGAAATAAAATGTTCTGTATCTTGATCTAGTGTTAGTTACATAGTGATACGGGACAAGTGCCGTCCCAGCCAGCTTGTGGAGCTGGGGGTGGGGGGGAGGCACAGAATGGCTGCCTACTCCTTGGTAGTGTTGATGCAGTGGCAGCAAGCAGAGGAACCAGCGGGCTGGAGGGTAGGCAGGGAGCCCTGCAGGAGGCTCCAGTAGCCAGAGGGGCCAGACAACTTCTGGGGAGACACCAGCAACTTAGGTTTCCCTCTCCTTGCACTTATGGCTCAACAGGGAACCCTATTTTATAGGCCTGGTCAATTTCATGTAGGTTTCCTAGGCCTGGGAATGAAAGGCATCTATTCACATCCCAGACATGTCCCAGGCATGTCTCAGACACGCTGTCCCAGACACACTAAATGTAATTACTGAGTGTCCCAGATACGTCACAAAGGGTCCCAGGCATGCTAAACGTAACCACCAACACGCTAACTACCAGCCTGCTAAATGTAACTACAGTGGGCCCGATGTAACTATATATACTTCTGGGGAGAGAGATAGAGAGAAAGAAAGAGAGAGAGCTTTTCTCTCCTGACTTGGAAGCTTTGGTGTTTTTGTATTCTTTTCTGTAATAAATCCTATCTTACTAATGATCTGTGGTCCGCGGATTTATTCTTCAAATCACTGAGACCAAGAATCTACTGAAGACAAAATTCCGCTATCAATAGTATACGTAGATACTCAAGTTTATTGCATTCACTGTTATGTATGTTATACCCTGATTTTCAAAAAAGTTTTTAAAAAAGTAATCACCATACACAAACTATGGTATATTCATACAGTAGAATTTTACTTAGCATTGAGGAGAAACAAGCTATCAAACCACAAAAAAATCATTGAGAAAACTTACTACATATTACTAAGTAAAAAAAGCCCATCTCAAAAGGCTACACATTATCTAATTCTAACTATGTAACATTGGAAAGTCAAAATTATGAAGACATTAAAACTAACACTGGTTTCTAGGACCTTAAGATTGGGAAGGATGAATAGGTGGCACAGAAGATTTTTTTTTTTTTTTGGCCAGGGTTGGGTTTGATTTTTTTTTGGCAGTGAGAATAGGATGGCACCTGTGGCTCAGTGAGTAGGGCGCCGGCCCCATTTACCAAGGGTGGTGGGTTTGAACTCGGCCCTGGCCAAACTGCAACAAAAAATATCCAGGCGTTGTGGTGGGCACCTGTGGTCCTAGCTACTTGGGAGGCTGAGACAAGAGAATCGCTTAAGCCCAGGAGTTGGAGATTGTTGTGAGCTATGAGGCCACGGTACTCTACCGAGGGCGATACAGTGAGACTGTCTCTAACTAAAAAAAAAAGGCAGTGAGAATATTCTATATGATACTATAGTGGAGGAAACTTATCATTATCCATTTGTCAAAATCCATATAGCATAAAACACCCAGAGTGAACAAACACTAACATACAGGACTTTGAGCGATGATAATGTGTCAATGTTGGTTCATCAGTGGTAACAAATGTACCACCCTAGTGTGGGATGCTGATGGTGAGGAAGCTTGAGTATGCTTGGGGCAGGGAAGAGGGTACAGGAGAACTCCTTATTTTCTGCTTGATTTTGCTATAAATCTAAACTGCTCTAAATATTGAAGTCTATTTTTAAAAAAAGAAATAACTTCCATGATGAAATAATTAATCTAAGTAAAATCATCAGTAAATACTAATATCACAAAAAAGATAACTAGACATTAAATGCCCCATGATGGAAGTACATATTCAACATCGCCCAAGAAATAGTCTTCAAAACAGAGAGAAATAGGAAGAAGAAAGATAGAAAAGGAAAAAAAACCAAGTTTTTAGATCTAATTATATTTTATAGGAAATAGAGAGGTAGAAGAATATGTTAAAAAACACCATAGGTATTCAATCAGCAAATTCAAAATGTGGAAAGCTTTAGAAGATTAATAAACCCAATTTTTTAAACAAATAAATTGAAAGAAAAAAAATGAAAAGTAAAAGGACCCTATAGATTAAAAGTTTAGGAATCAAAAGAAATGTGTCAATCTAACTTAGGTCCTTATCTGAACAAAACAACTATTAACAACAACAAAAAATTGGTATATAAATAAAATAATTAAAAACAAGTACTCAAATACATATACGCATATGTTCATATCAGTACTAGTTATGATAAATAAAAGGTGGAAACAACGCAAATGTTCATGAATAGATGAACAGATAGGCAAATTGTGGTGCATATATGTGTATATGTATACACACCCACACCCACCCACACACACGCACACACACACAAAATGGAACATTAGCCAACCAAAGTAAGGAATAAGATGTGACACATGCCACAACCTTGGATGGACACTGAAAATGTTGGGCTGAATGAAGGAAACCAGGCACAATAGATCACATATTGCATTAACCCATTTATATGAAATATCCAGAATAGGTCAATCCACTGGGACAGACAGGGAAATGAAAATAAATGCTTAATGGGCATAAGGGTTTTCTTTTGAGGTGATGGAAAGATTTAGGAACTAGATCAAGGTGGAGGTTACACTGCACTGAATTGTTCCCTTTAAAATGACTAATTCTGTTACATAATTTTCACCTCAATTTAAAAATTAAAAAACAAAACTCAGAAGCAATTATGAGATATTTGGGAAAATCTGAATACTGACTAGATCTTTGATGTATTCAAGAATTATTGATGATTGGGCAGTGCCTGTGGCTCAGTGGGTGGGGACCCCGGCCCAATATACTGAGGGTGGTAGGTTCAAATCTGGCCCTGGCCAAACTGCAACAACAAAATAGCCAGGAGTTGTGGCGGGTGCCTGTAGTCCCAGCTATTCAGGAGGCTGAGGCAAGAGAATCACCTAAGCCCAAGAGCTGGAGGTTGGTGTGGGCTGTGACGCCACAGCACTCTAGCAAGCGTGATAAACTGACACTGTCTCTAAAAAAAAAAAAAAAAAAAAAAAAGAATTATTGGTTATTTTTTGATGTGATGATGGTACTGTGGTTATGATTTTTAAAATTCTTTACTTTTAGATTAGTTGCTGAAATCTTCATGGATGAAATTAGACAATGTCTAGGATTTACTTCAAAATAATCCAGTGTGGAGGTGGATAAAGGGACAAAGTGAGTTGAGGTATAAATGAGCTATGAGTTGACTAATTGTTGAATTTGGTGATTAAAAGCTCATTATACTATTTTCTCCACTCTTGTTATGTGGTTCAAGTTTTTCCTAATAAAGTTTTAAGATTGTCTTCTGGAGGCGAGGAGGGGCGGAACAAGATGGCTGACTGGAAGCAGCTTCCGAAAAAGGCTCCTGTCCAAAAGGGAAGATAACCTCTAGAAACTGCGCAGTTAAGCTGAATACTGGGAGCCCAGCCGAGAGAGAAAAGTGATTTCTGCGGATCACCTCTGTTGAGACTGGCTGCATCCCCAAGAAAGCAAGCTTCAGGTTTTCTACAGACAAGCGGTGAACTGTGGACCACTTATCTCACCCCACAGAAGAGTGCTGTGGGAAGTGAGGTGTGCTTCCCCTGAGCACCCCGGTGTGACTCTGAAAACTCTATTGCTAGGCAGAAAAACTGAACTAAAGTTTCCCCCACCATTCTGAACTTACTGTATACCCTTCCCCACTTACCTGATGAACCAGAAGCCTAACCCCCACTGAGACTGAGGGAGGAGGTCCTGGGGCAGCACCCCCACCCCACCTGCCGGAACAAGCGCCCCACCAGGAAAAGACTGGGGGG
>CAUYON010179605.1:0-18711 GCA_963573935.1 Arctocebus calabarensis
ACATTTTAAGCTAAGTACAAAAAAGTCAAAAAGAAATTAAAATACAGGGCGGCTCCTGTGGCTCAGCGAGCAGGGCGCCGGCCCCATACACTGAAGGTGGCGGGTTCAAGCCCGGCCTCAGCCGAACTGCAAAACAAAAAAATAGCCAGGCGCTGTGGCGGGCGCCTGTAGTCCCAGATACTAGGGAGGCTGTGGCAAGAGAATCGCTTGAGCCCCAGAGCTGGTGGTTGCGGTGAGCCGTGTGCCGCCACGGCACTCTACCCAGGGCGATAAAGTGAGCCTCTGTCTCTATAAAAAAAAAAAAAAAAGATGGAGACTTTCCATCTTTAAAAAAAAAAAAAAAGAAATTAAAATACAGGCAGGGCATGATGGCTCACACCTATAATTCTAGTACTCTGGGAGGCCAAGGCAGGTGGATCACCTGAGCTCAGAGTTGGAGATTAGCCTGAGCAAGAGTGAAACCCTCATCTCGAAAAATAGCCGGGTATTGTGGTGAGCGCCTGTAGTCCCAGCTACTTGGAAGGCTGAGGCAAGAGGATCATTTGAGCCCAAGGTTTTGAGGTCACTGTAAGCTATGATGTCAGAGTACTCTACCAAGGGTGATAAATGAGACTGTCTCAAAAAAGAAGAAGAAGAAGAAGAAGAAATTAAAATACTCATAAAGTTAAAAAGTTACAGTAAGTCAAG
This sequence comes from Arctocebus calabarensis, assembly GCA_963573935.1. Taxonomy (NCBI): domain Eukaryota; kingdom Metazoa; phylum Chordata; class Mammalia; order Primates; family Lorisidae; genus Arctocebus; species Arctocebus calabarensis. Next base: position 688 of record CAUYON010179605.1, read on the forward strand.
TCTAATTGATTATTGAAAAAATTAAAGTAAATCCAATATAACCTAACTGTACAGTATTTATAAAGTCTGCAGTCATTGTCTAGTAGTTCTTCATGTTCACTCGGCTTTCACTGGCACACCTGAACAACTTCCAGCCCTGTAAGCTCCATTTATGGTGTCTCATACAGGGGTACTGTTTTAAAGATCTTTTTGACCATATGTTTACTGTGCCTTTCCTATGTTTAAGAACGTTTAGATACACAAATACTTACCATTGTATTACAAATACTTACCATTGTATTACTGTAATACAGTATTCAGTATTCAGTACAGTAATACGCTGTACAGTTTGGTAAGCAAGGAACAATAGGTTTTATCCTGTGTATGGTAGGCTGTACCATTTAGGATTGTATAAGTACATTCTATGATGTTTGCACAATAATGAAATAACCTAATGGTGGATTTCTTAGACTGTGTTGCCCTCATTAATCAATGCATGACTGTACTAGTGTTATCATTGCTGACATCATCCTCATTATCACCATGCCTGTATTCCGACATAACATTGGAAGGGAGGCACATTTACTGCCTTGTAACCGTCTGTATCTTTCTTGAGAAGCGAAGGAGGAAAAAGCAACCATCCCAAGGCTCTGATAGCTGCTGGCCCCACAAACTCCAAATCTGCTGTAGGAACTCAATTGTCTTTCTGAATCCCCAGACAGAATTCTCATAAAATGGCTGTGAAAATTGTTCCTAGTTCTCTCTCCCTTTTATTGAAACTGACAAAAAGAAGTATATACAATAAAAGTGAATGTTTAGACACAATTGTCAAGGTTTATCAGTTCCTAAATTCTTTTGCCAAGTCTGTCCCCAAGTTTGACTATAAGCCAAGGATAGCAGATGCTATCAGAAGGTTGCCACAGGCCCACATGAAAAACAAAGCTGTGTAACAGGTTTTCTAGGGGCCTCCCCCCTATTCATTGGGCTGCATTGCTTATAATATGGAAATCATGCTTTGCATGTACAGATTTAGGAATAAGATCTACATTATGTCTAACAACTGGAGAGAATGTAGGCTCCCAACAGTGGGAAGACAGGGAAGTATAATTGAATTCTGAAACATTATAAGGGATGCTGTGGAAAATTGATTGATGTGGGAAGATGTTCATGATCAATTAGTTTAAAAATAAGGAGGGGAGAAATTCTACATAGTTATAATTTTTCTCTTTCATTATAGATATTTTTAGTCTTGAAGGAACTATGTGTGCTTTATTTGAGAGGGAAAAGGAGATTCTATTCTGAGCCTCTCAGCATATTTGCATGGATTGGCTTCTCAGGCTAGTTAATTGCGAAAGGCACAGACATCTTGGACCAATGGGATAAGGCGAAGAGTGAGACCAGTTCAACTTGGGAAGAGAAGGGCTTTGGGGAGGGGCAGCGAGCTTGGATCACATTCCAGCGGTACTGTCTGGTTAATGAGGGAGGGACAGATAGAAAAGTAACGGGAGTAAATGAAGGCTTGATGAGGTTTGGTCTAAATAAGGGGGCATAGGGTAATGCCAGGGCCTGCCCCTCAGCTGATATAAGATGAGATAGGAGTGACTGAGCCTGTGAAGTGTCTCTTTTGTTGTTGTTTTGACCTCTAAATTCTTTCTTTACCTACATGGTTCTGAGTAGTGAGACTTGGCTGTCCTCTCCTGGGTATCTGAAAGCCCACAAGTGATGTTATAATAAACAAGCTAGAAGAAAACAAGTGGGTTCAAACAGGTGCTAATGGGGACACCACACAGGGATCCTCTTTTCAAGCAGCAGTTCACTGCCCCAAATGGACTGCCCCAGGTAGAAGTGCAGGTTAGGATTCAGAGCCTAACATCAAAGATAGGGCACTTTGTTTCAACAGGTTGCAAAGCAACTCATGGTGTCACTGTAAATATATATGAAAGGTGTCGGCAACTTCAAAGGAGTTCATTAAGAGATCTCCCCATTAAAGTTCCTGGAAGTTGACTAAACTGCATAAAGGTATTTTTATAAAAAGCAGGCCCCAGAGGCATTTGAATAAAGACCTCCAGTTAGATAACCCAGCCAAAGGAGCTATGTTAAAGGCCTGGAACAGAGAGCAGTTTGCTATAATGTATCTGGCCTAGGGCAAAGTTCCTGACCCTTCTCATCTCGGTTTCCTTTTCTTTAAAATGATAATATACCCAGCCTTACAGAGATGTTGAAAGGAGTAGATAACCTTTAAATTTAAATTTATATTTAAATTTTATTTTATTTATTCTTTTTCCAAGACAGAGTCTCAAGCTGTCACCCTGGGTAGAGTGCCATGGCATCATCATCGCTCATAGCAACCTCAAACTCGTGGGCTCAAACAAGCCTCTTGCCTCAGTTTTTCTATTTTTAGTAGAGATGGGATCTTACTCTTGCTCAGACTGGTCTCCAACTCGTGACCTTAAGCAATCCACCTGCCTTGGCCTCCTAGAGTTCTAGGATTACAGGTGTGAGCCACCATGCCCGGCCATTAGATAGTATTTGTATTTATTTGTGAACAAAGTCTGTTATTAAATTGATTCTCACTAATATTAATTACTTTGTAGTTGAAACAACACTCAAAATTACCATCCAAATCAAAATCTATGGTGCTTGCTTTGGAAAGGTTCCATCTTTTCCCTCAATGACTCAGACCTAAAAGACAAGTAAAAGAAGGGGAAGGTTAGGCTCAACCCACTCCTCAAAGTTCAGAACGATGACATCGTGGGATGTTGAAGGGAGGAGGCTGTCAGAAGGTCAGCATTTGAATAAGAATTGAAAGAAAAATTCTCTCATACCTCTAATGTTCAAATGATCTCACTTGGTCATTTACGTACCTGTAGGATCAGGTAAACTTTTGAAGCTTTCCGACAGATTGCTTAAAAAGATGAGAAAAAAGGGAAGTGCTGTAACTGAAGTGACACACGTACGCTGTAACAGGGAGTCCTGGACAAAAGGATCCACTACAATTCCAATTTAACTTCTAGCCGAGAGGCCAGTTCAGCCAAATATTTCGTTCATGTTTTTTAAAACTCAGTGGTGAGTACATAAAAATGTCTGCAACCCAGATGAGGTTGTTAAATTCCTTCTTAAGAACAAGACAGAAAGGAGAAGTGATTTACTGTAGAATGTTGCTGGGTTTGTTTTTTATTTTTATTTTTGCTCCTCTAATTCCCAAGCCCACAGCAGCCCTTTGCGCTGAATCGTGATTTGTTTTTGTCTCATATGAATGTGAACATCCATCCTCCCAGCAGAAATGGTAAATAGCTGTGTGCATCTATGTCATGAAGTGGCCATAAATAACAATCATTTATGGGGCTGGTGGGAGGACAACCTTTGGACTCACAGAACTGCTTGCAGCAACACTGCTGTATGAAGTTTTTGTAGCTAAAGGAGTAGAAACATTGATTTTTTGTGTTGCTGTTGTTTAAAAGTATTATTTTAAAGTAATACAAATAACACAGAAAGAAAAAAAGAACTAAAAATGTCATAGAGTGGTATTAAATGAAAAGGCTTATGTCCTACCACCTCAACTTCTCTGCCCCAGCGATAACCTTAAAAATGATCAGTTTTAGGTTGCCCAAATCATGCATGAACACTTTCTTTGTGTTTGTTTTAGAGACAAGGTCTCACTTTTGCTTGGACTGGTCTTGAGCTCCTGAGCTCAAGCAATCCACCATGTTGGCGTCCCAGAGTGCTGGAATTGCAGGTGTGAGCTACTGCACCCTGCCGATATTTTCTTTTATAAAAATTTCTAATCATAGAAATAAGTCTTGATTCTCTCTTGACTGTTGTGCCAATGACTTCCCGCTCCTCAGAGGTAACTACTGTTGTTAACAGTGGTTGATTTCCTCCAGATCTCTATGATCTTTATAGGTATGCATGTTTTGATTTTTATTTTATATAATGGTATACCCCATTTGTTATCCAATCACTTGTTTTTTGACTTAACACTATGTCTTGGATATCTTTCCATGTCAGTGCATTTATATACATTTCGCTTCTTTAAATGGCTGTGTGATTTGTCTGTGGGCTAATGTATTTATGTACAATGAACATGTAGATATTTCCAATTCTTCATTGTGATGACATGGAGCTTCAATGAACGTCCTTGCTCCTACTTCTTGGTGCATATATGGAAGTTTTTCTATAGACTAGATAAAAAATATCCGTTTTTAGCCATTTCTATTTTTAATTCTTCCATTGGTCACTGTGATCATTCAGAATGATAAGCTAATCACTTATTTCTTGGTTTACCAAATTAGATCTACCAAATTTAGATCTTATCAATTGACTTCTTACCATGAAAGATGAAGAATTTAGCTTGCTTATATGGCTTTTCACCTCCCTTTCACTCCCAAGCTTTGTTAGTTATATTTTTATTACTGGCTCTTCTATTGAGTCCCTTTACAACTTTAAATAATATACTTAAACATCTAGTTCTTTTACAGTCAACTTTAGACAATATCTTTTTGTTCTCTGCAATTAACAACAAGGATATTATCACTTCTACCTCGTCTGTTCTTCTCTTTTCCCAAGCCTGGTCAGTTACAGTATTACTCTTATCCTGACCAGTTTTATAAGTTTTCCATTCTTTTCTATAATTATAGTCTTCCATGGCTTCTCTGTGAACTGATTCTAAAAATCAGAAATTTTCTGATAATGTCTTAATAGTCTGACTCTTTAAATAATATTCTGAGTATGCCCAAATACTTGAATTCTTAGAGAAGCTGAAGTACTATGCAAAGAAACCTTTTCAAGCATCAAGGTCAAATGGGTTGCATTTTCTTACTCTCCATCATACGTTGGAAATCATGTTGCATTTTAGTTTGATTCATAGATGAAGCTTAACTCCCTAATAAAGTACTCCCACCTCTGATGTTTCTAATCTTCCCCCTTTCCTTCTTTCTTTCCTCCTTTTCTTTCTTTTTCTTTTTGTAGAGACAGAGTCTCACTTTATCGCCCTTGGTAAAGTGCCATGGCGTCACACAGCTCACAGCAACCTCCTGCTCCTGGGCTTAGGCGATTCTCTTGCCTCAGCCTCCCGAGTAGCTGGGACTACAAGCGCCTGCCACAATGCCCGGCTATTTTTCTGTTTTGCAGTTCAGCCGAGGCCAGGTTTGAACCTGCCACCTTCGGTATATGGGGCCGGTGCCCTACTCGATGAGCCACAGGTGCCACCCTCTTTCCTCCTTTTCTCTCTAAAAAATTATTTCTGATCCAACTCTGCCTTCATAGTTTATGTGCATTTGGGGCTACCATTTCCTTTGCTCTGTTTTTTATTTTTATTTTCAATACCTGTAAATAAGGTCTTTTATCCACTTTTTCTTTTCCAGAAGGTCAACAAATTCTCTGGTCTATGGATCACTCTTTCCTTCTATTCTCTTTTGCATATCTTTCACCTTATTTCAGCAAGAATTTGGGATAAAGGGAACTTAAATGCATAAATTCAGATATCCATCTCAGACCAGGCAAAGAAGGAATTTTAATTTTTTTTTTCCTAAATACCACTGTTTATTGTCGATGTTATGTGGCAGCCAATTTCAGCAAACAAGGGATCTCTTAGTTTTTCAATTAGCCAGTGACAGGTGAAAGTAGTCTGTAACCCAAGCACAAAATCAAACCTAAAACTGGACAGAAATGGTGTTCATCACTGATTCTTTTGTAAGTCACCTAGTGTAAAAACTTGACCTCTACATCCTTACCTGTCAGCCTGGCTAACAAGGGGAAGAGACTGAGGGAAGATTCCAGCGTCTTAGCTGAGGGACAGAATTAGGTTTGTTAATGGCTCATGCTTTTTAAGTGCTGTCTCAGAGAGCTAGTACTGCCAGTAGTCCAGGGGAAAGCATGATTAAATTTGGAATACAGAGATTCTGACAATTGGTAACTGTATGAGTTTTCACCACTTAATTTCTGGAGTTTCAGCTTCATTGCTATAAAGTAGGGGCAATAACAGGGCTCACCTGGTAGGATTGTTATGAGTATTAAAAGCAATAATTTAGGCTTGAGGTCTGTAAAACAGTGGTTATGGCACCAGCCACATGCACCGAGGCTGGCGGGTTTGAGCCTGGGCTGGGGCCTGCCAAACAACAATGACAACTCCCACAAAAAAATACATGGGCATTGTGGCAGGTGCCTGTAGTCCCAGCTACTTGGGAGGCTGAGGCAAGGGAATTGCTTAAGCCCAAGAGATAGAGGTTGCTGTGAGCTATGATGCCACAGCACTCTACTGAGAGCAACATAATGAGACTCTGTCTCAAAAAAAAAAAGAAAAGTAAAAAGCAATAATTTATGTATATAAAGCACTCACTGCAATGCTGACACATACTAAGCATTCAATAAATGTTAGGTTTTGTTTTTTCTTTTGAGAGTTTTGTTTTGTTGCCCTCTGTTGAGTGCCATGGAGTCATAGCTCCCAGCAACCTCAAACTCTTGGGCTCAAGTGATTCTCTTGCCTCAACCTCCCAAATAGCTGGGACTACAGGCGCCCGCCACAACATCCAGATATGTTTAAAGATGGGGATCTCACTCTTGGTCAGGCTGATCTTGAACTCCTGAGCTTAGGCAATCCACATACCTCAGTCTCCCAGAGTGGTAGGATTACAGGTATGAGCCACTGTGTCTGGCTGTTAGTTATTTTTATAATGTACCTTGCATTCTGAATATATATAGTCCTCTGTGGGAAAGTCCAGAGGAAGGAAGGAATGTGGTCCCAATACCCCACTGGAGTTCCTAGTCTATGGTGCTCCACGTAAGGTAAGAGATTAATGGCTGTCTATTGGATGAATAATTCAGTAACCTCCAGGTCCTAATGGAAGACATGGTTCCTCCTCCCAGGGAATACCCAGTTGAAGGGAAATAAGACATATATACACATATACTGAATGCATTGAATCCTAGTTCTCTCACATGATAATTCATTCAACCAATATTTGTCATTGACTATGTTAGGAAATGTGGCAAGACATAGTTCCTGTCTTCAAAGGGTTTCAAGTCTATTGGATAAGGTTTACATACAACGCCAAATGCATTAGGGAGAGAGAGCAGTACTCGTCACTCGGGTAAGAGAGTTTTTTGAATTGCCTCATTCCCATGTCCAAGTTTCTTTCCCCTCCCTGGCCACCATCCATCTCTCATGATGTGGCTGTAGCAATGTTTATTTCTGAGGCAATAAAAAAAAATTCATGCGAATTGTATCTGAAAAAAAAAATGGAGATGGGTATCTAGTTCCCTACCTCCCTGGATAAATCTATGGGGTTTAATTTCCTGCAAGCAAATGAGCTTTCCAAAGAATATACATTGTTCACCCTGACCTGACCTTAGCCATTCATTGATCTCTTTTCTCTGTGATAGAAACCCTTCACTCCCCTAGTCATCTTATAAATATATACCTAAGGGGAAGTTGGAAAATATATTCTACTTGTATTTTCACTCTTCTGTCACCTTCAAATTCAACACGTTAAAAAAAAATTCAGCATATTTCTGGAAGAAGAGAATGGTATAAAGAAAAAGACTTTGAAGCTAGACAAACATGGGTCCACATCAGTCTGTCTTTTTAAAAAAAAATTTTTTTTGAGACAGAGCCTCAAGCTGTCACCCTGGGTAGAGTGCTGTGGCATCACAGCTCACAGCAACCTCCAGCTACTGGGCTCAAGTGATTCTCCTGCCTCTACCTCCCAAGTAACTGGGACTACAGGCACCTGCCACAACATCAGGCTAATTTTTGGTTGCAGCTGTTGTTTGGTGGGCCTGGGCTGGACTTGAACCTGCCAGCTCAGGTGTATGTGGCTGGCGCCCTAGCCGCTTGAGCCACAAGCGCCGAGCCAATCCAGTCTATCCTTTACCGTAGTAATAGAATTTTTTTTTTTGCAGTTTTTGGCTGGGGCTGGGTTTGAACCCACCACCTCCAGTATAGGAGGCCAGTGCCCTACTCCTTTGAGCCACAGGCACCACCCCTACAGTAATAGAATTTTTAGCTGGCCATGAGGTTGCCTAGAATAGAAGAGTCTTCCATGGCTGTGTATATAAATTGTGGCCAAAGAGATGTGGGCAAAGCAGTAGAGTGCTGGTAATTTTCATCTGGCTCTGTACACACACACTCCCCACCCCCCAGTCTCTCATACAATGTGTGTATATATGTGTACATAAATTTATTATAAATTTTACTGATATCAAAGATATACAATTTATAAATTATAAAAAAGTACAGTGCTCTTTATCATAAATTCCATGTAGCTAACTGAATCTTACAGAATACTTCAGTTGATTTTTGCTAAACTCTTATATTCATATGCAACCTATGATTGCAATTCAACCATGATTTTACAAAAGGAGTTGCATTCTAACTTACATCTCTTTTCCTGATAAATGTAGTATTATTCAATCTGAAATATAATCTACTATTAAACCATTTCTCATCCTCTTTCAAATTATATTCATTAAATCAAGCTCTCTTTCAGCTTCAGCACTATGTATTGGAACTTCACTCATTTGTCAATGAGGGGAGTGACTTCTCTGCTGAGCCGGATAATAGTTTTAAAATACCGGAAGACTATTTTCTTAATGTTCTGTGATATTCATAATGTAATGGTTACAGATAAACCACATTCCTTTTTTTTTTTTTTTATATAGAGTCTCACTATGTCGCCCTTGGTAGAGTGTTACGGCTTTACAGCTCACAGTAACCTCCAACTATTGGACTTAAGCGATTGTCTTGCCTCAGCCTCCCAAGTAGCTGGGACTACGGCACTCACCACAATGCCCGGCTATTTTGTTGTTGTCATTGTTGTTTGGCAGGCCTGAGCTGGGTTGCAACCTGCCAGCTCTGGTGTATGTGGCCGGTGCCCCAGCCTCTGAGCTACAGGCGCCAATCCAATACACCACATTCTCAAGATTAATCTGCATTTTAAACTTTTGTATTCATTACTTTCCTAAGTTTAGACAATCAATACAATAATAAATCAAATCCTGACTTGTAGAAGTTGTTGGTTTTTGTGGTGTAAAGATTCCCATCATGGCCAAGTTCAAACAGCCAGCATGAACGCGGAATTGGGGGGGGGGAATGCAGTATTTCTACCATATGAATTCCAATATTTGGAATTCTCTGAATTATCTATTCATGTTTTCGTATCACTTTTCAGTTGGATTGTTTCTTTGTCTCTCTCACTTGTAAGAACTCTTTGTATATTATTAGCCATATGTATCATTTATCACTAGAATGTAAACTCCATGAATGCAGGGATATTTGTTTTATTTAGTGTTGCAAGCCAGTAGCATGTATAACAGAAAAGATGTTAAAGCAAATGTTTGTTAACTGAGTGAATGTGTTGAAAATATTTCCCCAGATTATGATTTGTCTTTTTATTTATTTTTATGCTTATTTTTTGCTATTCAAAAATGTTAAAGTGTATGTTGTCAAATATGTCTGCTTCTTCATTTATTGCATTCGAGTTTTCTGTCCTGTTTACAAACGTCTCTCTCATCCCAAGGTTAATTATTCTCCTAAATTTTCTAAAAGTTTTATTTATTTTTTTGTTGCATTTAAATCTGGATTCCATCTGGAATTTATTTTTGTATGTGACATGTATTTCTTCCAGATGGCTAGCCCTTTGTGCCACTTCTGTAAAGAAATTATTTTTCTCTGCTAAATTAAAATTCTACCTTTGTGGTACATTAAGTTCCCATGTATGCTAGACTCTTTCTGGTTCTCTAATTTGTTCTATTATATATTTGTCTGCTTCTGGACCTTTATGATACTCTTGGTGCACTGACTTAGTGGAAATTATAATGTAATAACAGGGCACAGATGTGTGGTATTTACTAGATGCCTCTCATAAATCCTATGAGGTAAGTACTATTAACATCCCCATTTTACTGATGACGATATTAAGGCACAGAGAGGTTAAGAAATATGGTCAGCCTCACACCACTGTGAAGTAGCAGAACTTTAGCTTGAACTTTTGCATTACAGCTTTGGAGCCCATGTTCTTAACCATTGTGCCAAAGTGCTAGTCTTTTTTTTTTTTGAGACAGAGCCTCAAGCTGGCACCCTGGGTAGAGTGCTGTGGCATCACAGCTCACAGCAACCTCCAACTACTGGGCTCAAGCTATTCTCTTGCCTCAGTCTCCCAAGTAGCTGGAACTACAGGCACCCGCCACAACATCTGGCTATTTTTTGGTTGTAGTTGTCATTGCTGTTTTGCAGGCCTGGGCTGGATTCAAATCCACCAGTTCTGGTGTATGTGGCTGGCGCCTTAGCCACTTGAGCTACAGGCACTGAGCCTATGATTGTATTTTTATTAAGATAAAATCATTTAAAAATCTTTGCAGTAGCTATGCTATTTTTTCCTACTTTATTCTATTAGCTAGGACCTCCAAAGTATTGAATAGTTATGGTGATAACAGGTATTTCTATCTTGTTTTTTGCTTTTAATAGCAATGTTTTAGCAATTCATTTTTTAGCATAATTGTTATTCATTTTCAGTAATAGGGTTTATTATAATTAAATAGTTTCTTTTGAGTTTTATTTTATTCCTTTGCAATAGATGTTGCTATTTTTCTCTTTTACTTGTTAATAACATTGATTATGCTGGGTGTGATACCTGACACCTGTAATCCTAGCGTTCTGGGAGACTGAGGCGGGTGGATCGCTTGAGCTCACAAATTCAAGATTAGCCTGAGCAAGAGCAAGACTCTGTGTGAAAAATAGCCAGGTGTTGTGGTGTGTGCCTGTAGTCCCAGCTACTTTGGAGGCTGAGGTAAGAGGATTGCTTGAGCCCAGGAGTTTGAGGTTTCTGTGAGCTATGATGCCATGGACACTCTTTCCACGTAACAAAGGCCAGGTATGGTGGCTCACGCCTGTAATCCTAGCACTCTGGGAGGCCAAGGTGGGTGGATTGTGCTGAGGTTATAGATTCGAGACCAGCCTGAGCCAGAGCAAGACCCCCCGTCTCTAAAAATAGTTGGGAGTTATGGCAGGTGCTTATAGTCCTAGCTACCCTGGAGGCTGAGGCAAGAGAATCACTTGAGGCCAAGAGTTAGTGGTTGGTGTGAGCTATGATGCTACAGCACTCCACCCAGGGCAACATACTGAGACTCTCAAACAAACAAACAAACAAAAAAAAACCATTGTCGAGCCAGTCCATTCCTGGGTTGAGGAGCACCTGTTTTTTTTTTTTTTTTTTTTCTATAAAGGTTTTTTTGTGCACAGAGTGGGGTGGGCTCAGTCCTGGGCATCTGTTTTCCTCACAGCAGCCAGGACGTTGCTCAGCTGCTCTCACTTTGTTTTGGTACTAATGTGTGTCCCCACACCTTTCTTGATGAACTTGAGGGCCTGTTTGTCCTTAGAGAGCCCGAGCAACTCCATGACATGCTGGTCATACTGGATGAAGCCACTCACCTCTCAGATCATGTCCCACCCAAATTTGGTGAATTTGGTGAGGTGCCCGCCATGCCAGCAATGCCTCGGCTTGCTCTCATTCTTTGTCACCCTGTGGCCCTTGTTGGGCCCTATGGCCCATCCATGGGTTAGTGCAGAGTCATGCTGAAGTCCTCGATGGCTGCCATGGTAAAAAAGCCCTGAATTGTGTGGGTTTTTTAAATAATAATCTTTTTATTATTTTTTTTTGAGACAGAGTCTCACTTTGCTGCCCTCAGTACAGTGCCATAACGTCATAGCTCACAACAACCTCCAATTCATGGGCTCAAGTGATTCTATTGCCTCAGCCTCCTGAGTAGCTGGGACTACAGGTGCCCACCACAATGCTGGCTGTTTTTGGAGATGGGGCCTCACTCTTGCTCAGTCTAGTCTCAAACCTATGAGCTCAGCAATCCACCTGCCTGGGCTTCCCAGTGTGGAAGACGTGAGCCATTGTGCCTGGCCTTTAATTGTCTCTTAATTAAAGCTTAAAATTATAGTTGGTTTATTTGAATTTATTACTTCTTCTTCTTGGGTCGATTTTGGCAATTTCTATTTTTACCAGTACATTGAATAAAAACACATTGATGAAAACATAAAAGTCACTTAATTTGGTCTTCAACTATCCTTTTAATGTTTCTTAGTACGGTGGTCTTGGACAGCTCTAGCTTGGGCAGGTCTTGGAAAATAGAAAGTGTAGTCACCTATAGTCACAAAAACAGTCCCAATTGAGTAATTACACTAGTCCAAAGCACTAATCTACACTTCAGTCTTCATTAAGAGGCATGAATTTTCTCCTGCTTATCTGTCTAGGGTGGGCGGTGTGTAGGTGTGGTTGTCTTTCTTTTGTTGTTACAGCTGCTACCACTGCTGGTTTTGTTCTTGTTTTCTTGTTCTTCATGTTGTTCCTTCTCCTCCTGCACTAGTTCCTTTTCCTTTTCTTCCCTTTAACATTCTTATCACAAATTAAAATACAAACATAGAAATCTGCATAAAATAAATATATGGATTCTTGAATTATTTATAAAGCTAACAGCCTTGTAACCATCATCCAAGTCAAGAAGTAGAACTTTGTCAGCCATCCCAGCAGGCCCACCTGTGCTCCTCACTCCAGTTGAATCTCTCTTTCTCTCTGCAGTCACTGTCCTGTCTTCTAGAGTAATCACTTTCTTATATTTCTTCATAGTTTTATCATCTATTGCGCATCCTCAGACACGATACGGTAGAACCTCTGAAAGTTGACCATGAAGGGACTATAACAAACTGTCCAACTTACAGAGATGGTCAACGTAAGGAACTAGGTCTACTGTACTGAACACACTTGTGGTCCATGTCCCATCTATGAAAAATAGATCAACTTAAGGAAGTGGTCAATGGGGGCTCTACTAGAGTTCAATTTTGTTAATTTAACATTTTTTTGTGTGTGCTTTTTTAAAGTCTCCTTAAGTATAATTTCTTCTCCATTTCTTTCTTTTTCTTTTAATTTATCTTTTGAAACACTCATCTCCCAAGGTCTGGATGTTGCTGATTGCATGGTCATGTGCAAGTCAACATGTTCCTCCTCTGAAAATTGGAAGCTCTATTCAAGATTCAAGATTCTTATATCAAAATCCCAAGTGGTGGTGTTTTCTTTTATTGGGCACACAATATCAGGTTGTCTTTCTTCTTGTGAAATTAGCAGTCTTAATGCCCAATGCCTACATTCATTCATTGGGAATCATAAAACCGTGATATTTTAATTCTATTATTTGTTTTCATTGTCGCTTGGAATACTTTTATAAAAAGATGCTTCCCCTAATCTGCTTTTTTGGTTACTCAGTGGCAAAACTAATGCAGAAAAGGCAGGAGAAATGCTTGATTCTTTCATTCTTATTTACTAGCATCTGAGATAATAGTTTCCTATTATAAAGTGATCAATTACTCTTTTTTCCAATTTTTTAAAGGATGTGGTAAAATACACACAATGTTCAATTTACCATTAGTGACGTTTAATTTATTCACGATGCTATGATATCATCACATAGCATAGTTCTACAGCATTTTCATCATCCCCAAAGAAAACCCCCTGCTCACGGTGGTCTCCTTTCCTCCTTCCCCCAAGTCACTGGCAACCACTGATCTGTCTCTCTGCTTTTACACTCTCTGGATATTTCGTATAAATCATATAGTATTTGGCCTTTTGTGTCTAGTTTGATTAATTCATTTTTAAAAGATATTATGAATTTATGGATTTAAACATATTTGATAGATTTCAGTGAATTACAATTTTTTTTATAGCTCAAATTCTCCTATCTTTGGTCATTATAAGCCTCTTCAAATTGGCTTCTGGGTCCCACTGATGCAATTATACTATTCTTTGGTAAATGATATTACTGTGTGCAAGATAAGCCAAGATATTCTAGGTTTATCTTGAACATGTCTTGTTGTAGAACTGGAATCAGTCATTTTTCTAACACTGATTTCATTTAGTGGAAAATGGTATTTCAAAATCACATCTTGGGAACTAGGTTGGTTCATGGTTATTGGGTTGGTGGTTTCTAGGCCTTTTCAGTGGACAAAGCTGGGTATGTCTAGATCTATGTTTATATTTTCTAAGATAAAATACCTCATGAGTTTCTGGTGATATTTGCAATTCAAATTCAGGCCTATAGATTTTTGCTTAACTTTTTTTATATTACAATGGTATCTTTTTATTTCCAGGCTAAGAATCCCAGTTCTCAAGAGCACAGGGGATGACAGACGTAGAACATCCTGTGATTACTCACTTGTTTTTGTCTCACATATTCATACAATCTCAGTGAAACAATAATATTTAGTGGGAACAATTAAAATTTTTTACACTATGCACTCCCTATTCTCCCTCTTTCTTTTTTTTTTCAATTTTACTGTACCTAGGTTGCCTAAGCATATACATGTTACCTAAGTATATACTTGTTACATACTGCCCTGTCTTATAACTCTGTTAGTTTTACTTCTACAGATAATTATTATGAAATTTTACAAAGAGGTAGCCATCACATAGAGAATATTTTGTAAAATTTTGTAATGAATATTTTGTAAATAAAGGTACTTCTAGCTACAGTTTTCCATTTTCTCTCTTTATGTAGACTTCATGGGTGACCTTTGAGATACCCCGTAGTATATGTCTTGGTGTTGATCATTCTGAGTCATTCTCAGGAACAAATGAGTCTGATAGTTTCTTCCTTTTCTTTCTTTTTTTTTGGGGGGGAGGACAGAGTCTCACTTTGTCGCCCTTGGTAGAGTGCTGTGGTGTCACAGCTCATAACAACCTCAAACTCTTGGGCTCAAGCAATTCTCTTGCCTCAGCCTCCCGATTAGCTGGGACTATAGGTGCCTCCCACAATGCCCAGCTATTTTGAAAGATGAGGTCTTGCTCACTCTCAGGCTCGTCTCGAACTCGTGAGCTCAGGTGATCCACCCACCTCGGCCTCCCAGAGTGCTAGGATCACAGTGTGAGGCACTGTCTTCAGGAAAGTTTTCTTCAATTAGGTTTTCTTTCTTCCTTTGGAAACAGGTTTCACTTTGTTGCCCAGGCTAGAGAGCAGTGGATCACTGCAGCCTTGAACTTCTGAGCTCAAGTTCTCCTCCTGCCTCAGCCTCCCAGGATGCTGGATCAATTAGATTTCTAGGATTTGTTCTGCTCCCTTGTTTTGGTTTTCTTCCCTAGGATCTTTGTTATCTGTACATTGAATCTTCCTTGTCTATATCAACATGTGCTACTTTCTCTCAAATCCTTTTTCATCTGTTCATTTAATATTCTTCTTTTAGAAAAAGAAAGTCTCTCCTCTTTGCCTTCTATTCCTCTGAAGGTGTAATCTTTATTAGTTCTAGATTGGTTTTTATTTTTGAAATATTAATTTTGTTCCTTTCATTCCTAAATCTTTCCTGAAATTTTTTACCTCATTGCTGATTTTTCTAAGTTTGATTTATGTTGTTCTTTCAAGTATTATATTGTTTTCTTTATGTCCTTTAGTTCATTTTGAAATGGTTTGGGGAGTTTTGATCTGAGAGCATACCTGAGTGCTTTCATTGATTATAACAGTGTATCTCAATGTGTGGTTCAAGACCCTTTCAGCTGCATTGAGAAGTAAGAACTACTTTTATAACTTTACCAGGAAATTCTTTCTTTCACTGTGACAATATTTGCAATGATAGCTCAAAAGCAAGGAGAGATAAAATTGCTGGAATTTTGTCATGGATCAAGACAGTGGCACCAAAATGTACTCCTAATTATTTTACATACAGTTTTTCTTTTTGAAATTTCAGGTTAATATGAGGGTACAAACAACTAGGTCACAATATTTGAATTTATTTGGGGGGGTTGCAGTTTTTGGCGGGGGCTGGGTTTGAACCTACCACCTCTGACATATGGGGCCTGCACCCTATTCCTTTGAGCCACAGGCGCTGCCGAGGATCCCTCTTGTAGTTATGTCCCACACCCCAAACATGTGCCATATACCCCTACATTGTGCCCGTTAAGTGGGAGCACACCAATCCTCTCCTCCTTCCTTATTCCCCCTCTTCACAACTTGAATTGAATTAAGTTTTTCTCCTATGTGGATATCTATTAGATTGTCTACTGGCTTCATGTTAATATTGAGTACATTGGATATTTGTTTGTTCATTCTTGTGATAACTTTACTAAGAGGAATGTTTCAACTCCATCCAGGTTCATACAAAAGATGTAAAGTCACCATCTTTGCTTATGGCGGAATAGTACTCCATGGTATAAATATACTACAGTTTGTTAATTCATTCCTGGGTTAATAGACATTTAGGTTGTTTCTACATCTTGGCAATTGTAAATTGAGCTGCAACAATCTACTGCAAATGTCTTTATGACAAAATGATTTTTTTTCTTCTGGGCAGATGCCTAGTCCTGGGGTTGTCGTGTCAAATGGGAGTTCTAATTTGAATTCTTTGAGGATTCTCCCAACTTCTTTCCCAAGAGGCTGTATTAGTTTGCAGTCCCACCAATAGTGTAACAATGTTTCTCTTTTTCTACACCTGTGCAAGCATCCGCAACTATGGGACTTTGTGATGTAGGCTGTGATTTGCATTTTTCTTATAATCAGGGACAATGAGCATTTCTCACATGTTTTTTAGCCATTTGTCTGTCTTCCTACGAGAAGGTTCTGTCATGTCTCTTGTCCCAGTGATAGATAGGATTATTTGTTCTTTTTTTCTTGATTAATTTGAATTCTCTGTAGATCCTAGTTATCAACCCTTGTCAGATCTGTAACATGCAAATATCTTTCCCTTTCTGAAATTTGTCTATTTGCTTTAAAGGTTATGTCCTTAGCTGTGAAAAAACTTTTCAAAGTCTCATTTGTTTATTTTTGATGTTGTTGCAATTGCTACTGTAGTCTTCATTATAAAATCTTTTCCCAGGTTAATAGCAAGAGTTTTCCTTACACTTTCTTCTAGAACTTTTATCATTTCGTGACTTAGATTTAAATTTTTTATCCATTTTGAGTCAATTTTTATAAGTGGTGAAAAGTGGGGGTCCAATTCAGTCTTTTACATGTGGTTGTCCAATTCTCCCAGTACCATTTATTAAATAGAGATTCTTTCCCCCAGTATATGATTTTGTTTTGGTTTATCCAAGATTAGATGGCTATGAGAGACTGGTTTCAACTCTTGGTTTTTTATTTGGTTCCGTATGTCCATGTCTCTATTTTTGTGTCAATACCATGCTGTTTTGATCACTGTGAACTTGTAATATAATCTAAAGTCTGATAGAGTGATGCCTTTGGCTTTCTTTTTATTACTAAAAATTGCCTTGGCTATACAGGTTTAATTTTTTTTTCTGATTCCACACAAAATAAAGAACTATTTTTTTCCAGTTCTTCAAAGCATGATGTTGGTATTTTAATGGTGATTGCATTGAATCTATAGATTGCTTTGGATAGTATGGACATTTTAACAATGTTGATTCTTGGCTCAGCACCTGTGGCTCAAGCAGCTAGATTGCTTTGGGCAGTATGGACATTTTAACAATGTTGATTCTTGGCTCAGCATCTGTGGCTCAAGTGGCTAAGGCACCAGCTACATACCCCTGAGCTGGCAGGTTCAAATCCAGCCTGGGCCTGCCAAACAACAATGATAGCTGCAACCAAAAAATAGCTGGGTTTTGTAGCAGGCGCCTATAGTCCCAGCTACTTGAGAGTCAGGAAACTAGCTTGAGGCCAGGAGTTGGAGGTTGCTGTGAGCTGTGATGCCACAGCACTCTACCCAGGGTGACAGCTTGAAGCTCTGTCTCAAACAAAAACAAAACAATGTTGATCCTTCCCAGCCAAGAGCATGGCGTGTTATTCTATTCATTAATGTCTTCTGCTGTTTCTTTTCTTAGGGTTTCATAATTCTCTTTGTAGAGGTCCATCACTTCTTTTGTTAGGTATATTACTCCTAGGTATTTCATTTTCTTTGAAACTACTGTGAAGGGAATTGTGTCTTTGTTTGCCTTCTTGACTTGGCTGTTATTGGTGTATACAAAGGCTCCTTATTTGTGGACATTGATTTTATACCCTGAGATGTTATTGTATTTCTTTTCTTTCTTTCTTTCTTCTTTTTTTTTTTTT
>CAUYON010179607.1:0-19512 GCA_963573935.1 Arctocebus calabarensis
AAGTATAGGTTTTGGCTCTGCGCCTGTGGCTCAGCGGGCAAAGGCGCCAGCCACGTACACTTGAGCTGGCGGGTTCGAATCCAGCCCAGGCTGCCAAACAACAATGACAGCTGCAACCAAAAAATGGCTGGGCATTGTGGCAGGCGCCTGTAGTCCCAGCTACTTGGGAGGTGGAGGCAAGAGACTCGCTTGAACCCAGGAATTGGAGGTTGCTGTGAGCTGTGATGCTACAGCACTCTATCCAGGGTGACAGCTTGAAGCTCTTTCTCCAAAAAAAAAAAAGGTATAGGTTTTGAAATTAGACTGTGTTCAAATAACTCTTATCACTCATTAGATGAGCTGTATTATTTTTAGCTAGTGGCCTCTCTAAGCCCATGTTTACATCATAAAATAAGAGTGCCCATCCCTAGAGCTTTTAGGAAGTTTAAATAAGAAATGTTATATATACATGCTTTTCCATAGGGCCTGACACTTTCACAGGGCCACAACACTTGTCCTTAGTGTCCCTTTCTTAATTAAAGAGAGCAAGTCTCAGCTTTCTGAGGGCCAGTAGTGTTTATAGCTAGTTAATAGTGATTACTTTGATTTTTCATTATCTATTTTAATATTTTAATACATCATAGTACATATACCAAAATATTTCTATCCTAAGTATTTAGGCCAATAAATTTTCCTAAACTGAATGTAACCACTTAATATCAAGATCAAGAAACAGAACAGTATAATTACTCCAAAATCTCTGATACACCTTGTAACTTTCCACTCACCCAAGGAAACCACCAGCCTCTAACGGTATGTTCCTTTTGCCTACTTTTATACTTTATATAAATGGGAGTGTACAATATGTAGTCTTTTCTGTCTTGCTTTTTCTACTCAACCCATGTTTGTGGGAGTCATCCCATTATTGTGCACAGTTATTCTTATTGCTGTGTGGTGTTCTATTGTGTGTAACACTATATATTTTATTTTTAGACTTAACCTTTTATGTATTGGATATGATGCTGTTTTTCCATGTATATAGGGCCATACAATTTTCTATTAAATTTAAGTAAAAGATTACTTTAAATTAATTAAGCTAATGATTCAGTTTAAAGAGTGAGTAATAGGGTAGATAGAGCAGAGTTAGAACAACTGTGAAGATGATAAACAAAAGACTGAAGTTTGGGTAATACTGATTGATATAATTATTTCCCAAAGTGTTTACTGTGGAATACTAATCCTAAGAGCAGTGTTTAGGCAGATGTATCCCTAGAGTAATGGTCCGTCATACCACATTTCATTTTTCTCATTCTTTGTTGATTAAACATCTTTCTGACCATTGTATACCCAGAGTAGATATTATAAGACAATATTTTATATTTTAGTTTTTTTCCCTAGAAGATACAGTAACTACTATTATTATATGGGAATAGGATTTCTAAAAAAGTTTTTTAAATAATCCAAACTGTTTACTTTTACTTGTGGATAGAAGTTTCACCAGTTCTGCCCAGCTTGACAGTTGAATATTGAAATGGCCTGCTGTATACTAAGTGCTCTGCTAGGTATAATATGGAACGCCTGAGAGAGTGAATCTGTGTTATTTGTTCATTCATTTAACAAACATTTACTGAGCACTTACTGTGGGCTGGGTTACTATGGTTCTAAGTGTTGAGGTTAAGCCATTGAACAGAAAAAAATTGCCTTCATGGACCTTTTATATTAACAAGGAGGTGGGGCTTGATGCCTGTGGCTCAACGGGCTAAGGCGCCAGCCATGTACACCTGAGCTGGCAGGTTTGAATCCAGCCCAGGCCCACCAAACAGCAATGGTGGCTGCAACCAAAAAATGGCCAAGTGTTGTGGCAGGCACCTATAGTCCCAGCTACTTGGGAGGCGGAGGCAGGAGACTCAATCTTGAGCCCAGGAATGGGAGGTTGCTGTGAGTTGGGATGCCACAGCACTCTATCCAGGGTGACAGCTTGAGGCTCTGTCTCAAACAAAAACAAAAAACAAGGAGGTGGGATAGGTAAGACACAAGAAAAACTTAGAATGTATGTCACTTTTGATATTGATAAGTGCCATGTAATTGTAGTGTCAAGTGTGTGTGTGTTGGGATAGGTCTTTTAATTCAGGAGGGTCTTGGAGAGAAGTTACTAGCTCACCTTGAAAAGATGCAGATGTCTGGGGGAAGAGAGTTTCAGACAGAGGCCCTTAAGCAAGAGCATACCTGGCTGAACAAGGAGGGCAATGACTGGGGAGAAATGAATGAGTAAAGGGGGCAAGTGGTTAGAGATTAGAAGGTTGAGATAATAAGGATTATGGTTATATGTGTGTGACAGACCATTGTAAGAAATTTAGCCTTTTTTTTGTGACAGAGCCTCAAATTGTCACCCTGGATAGAGTGCTGTGGCATCACAGCTCACAGCAACCTCCAATTCCTGGGTTCAAGCGAGTCTCCTGCCTCCACTTCCCACGTAGCTGGGACTACAGGCGCCTGCCACAATGTCCGGCCATTTTTTGGTTGCAGCCACCATTGTTGTTTGGCGGGTCAGGCTGGATTCGAACCTGCCAGCTCAGGTGTACGTGGCTGGCGCCTTAGCCCGTTGAGCCACAGGCACTGAGCCTTTTTTTTTTGAGACATTGGAACAGGGTCATGCCCTGTTGACCAGGCTACTGTAGTGACTGACAATGGTGTAGTCATAGCTCACTGCAACCTCAAACTCCTGGGCTCAGCCGATCCTCCTGGTTCAGCATCTAGACTTGATGTGAGCAAAAGATGGACCTGAGCAGAGTTTTTTAATGTAGAGTTGATGTTATTCATAGCTGATGATAAATGAGGCAGTATGGCAAAGTAACTAAGAGTGTGGATGTGAGTTAGATTGCTTGAGCTTTAATTTTGGCTACACTTATCAGCTGTAATTTTGAGTAGTCTCAATTTCTTTGTGCCCCAGGTTCCCTATGCTTATACAGTAGGGATAATTAATAATTTCTATTTTATAGGATTGTAGTGAGGATGCAATGGGTATAAAGCATTTACAGCAGTAACTGGCACATACTAAATGCTGTATGTGTTTGTCAAATAAACATTTTGGTATTTGGTTAACTATTCATTATCCATGTAAAGAGGACTAAAATACAAATAATGTCACCCAGATGATTCCCTAGTTTATATTTGGCTGAGAGAGGTGCTCATATGACTTTCTCTGTTTTCAGTTTAATCATTTCTTTCTTTTTTTTTAATTTTTATTTTTGAGCAACAATGTCTCTGTTGCCAAAGTTTACCCTGGGCCCAAGAGATCCTCCTGCTTAGCTTCCCAAGTAGCTGGGATTACAGGCACATGCCCGCACACCCAGTTTTCCTTTTAAGAGGAAAGGATCAGAATTGCGTCTATTTATTTTCATCTAATACTTACTAAAATCATATTCTAGTACTATGCAGTAGTAAAGGGGTTTAACATTTTAGGCTGTTAACATCTTAATATACAGTTTGACCTTAGAAAAGAAATCTACTTAAAGTTCATAATGGTATGGTACAGACTGTAGAGCAAACTCAGTGTCTTATGTTAGTATATTAGGATTTCTCATCAACTTTTGCCCCTATCAGTACAAATGTTAATACATTTCAGAATCACTGCTAGTCGGATTGAAGCTAACCTCCCAGATGATTCTAAAGACACGTGGAAGAAGAGGGGGAATGTGGATTACGTGGTACTTCTTGACTGGTTTAGTTCTGCCAAAGATTTACAGCTTGGAACAACTCTGCGGAGTCTGAAAGATGCACTTTTCAAGGTTAGCAAGTTTCCTTTTTACTTTACTGTAATTGCAAGCCTCTTCTGGTTGTTAGAAAGGCTTGTTGACCAGTTGTTTATCTTAAGTACTTAAAAGAGCCATCATGCTTTGATTGTAGAATCTTTTTTTAAATTTCAGTTTTAAAAGGTTTATTAATTTTTTTTTAGTGTTTATTATTAAATCATAGCTGTGTACATTAATGCAATCATGGGGTACAGTGTGTTAGCTTCATATACAATCTGAAATATTTTCATCAAACTGGTTAACATAGCCTTCATGGCATTTTCTTGGTTATTGTGTAAAGACCTTTATATTCTGTGTTCAGTAAGTTTCACCTGTACCCTAAAAGATTAATTTTGAATCACCAGATGATAACTAATCTATAGGTAATATATTAGAATTTTCAGAAATAGGCTCGGCGCCCATAGCACAGTGGTTATGGCGCCACATTCACTGAGGGTGGCAGGTTCAAACCCAGCCTGGGCCAACTAAACAACAGTGACAACGGCAACAACAAAAAAAGAATAGCTAGGCATTGTGGTGGGCACCTGTAGTCCCAGCTACTTGGGAGGCTGAGGCAAGAGAATTGCTTAAGCCCAAGAGTTTGAGGTTGCTGTGAGCTGTGACACCACAGCACTCCACTGAGGACGACACAGTGAGACTCTGTCTCAAAAAAAGACTTTTCAGAAATACAAATCATCTGTAAAATGATATTTTTTAGATTATAAAATATTAAAAGCAGAGGAAGAAATCAAGAAAAGATGGATAATTTTACTTAGGTATGAGATAATATCATAAGATTTGAAGAGAAGGCTGGGTGTGGGTGCTCACGCCTGTAGTCCCAGTGCTATGGGAGGTCGAGACGGATGGATTTCCTGTGCTTGGAGAGTTGAGACCAACGTAAGCCTGAGTGAGCCAGAGTAAAAGACCCTGTCTATACTAACAGAAAAGAAGACGCTGGGCGTTGTGGAAGGCAGCTATAATCCCAGCTACTTGGGAGGCAACGGGAAAGAGATTTGCTAAAGGAAGAAAGGGAGAAAAAAACAAAAAACCCCCACCAAACTAAGAAGAGTGAAAGCCAGCTGAAATGAAAAGCAAAAAAAAAAAAAAAAACTGGCTCAGCGCCTGTGGTTCAGCAGGCTAAGGCTCCAGCCACATACACCTGAGCTGGCAGGTTCGAATCCAGCCTGGGCCCGCCAAACAACAACAGCTGCAACCAAAAAATGGCCGGGTGTAGTGGCGGGTCCCAGCTACTTGGGAGGTGGAGGCAGGAGACTCGCTTGAGCCCAGGAATTGGAGGTTGCTGTGAGCTGTCATGCCACGAGACTCTATCCAGGGTGATAGCTTGAGGCTCTGTCTCAAAAAAAAAAAAATGATAAAAAAAACTATAAAAAAAAAAAAGATTTGAAGACAAAAGGCAAATAAAATATTTGCAACAAATATGGCTATGCTTTACGATACCTAAAATAAAAGAGCTTTTATAAATAAATAAGAAAAGTTGACTTGGCTGCCTGTGGCTTAAGTGGCTAAGGCGTCAGCCACATATAGCTGAGCTGGTGGGTTTGAATCCAGCCGTGCCTGCCAAACAATGATGGCTGCAACCAAAAAATAGGCGGGTGTTGTGGTGGGTGCCTGTAGTCCCAGCTACTTGGGAGACAGAGGCAGGAGAATTGCTAGAGCCCAGGAGTTGGAGGTTGCTGTGAGCTGTGATGCCACAGCACTCTACCCAGAGCAATAGCTTGAGACTCTATGTCTCCAAAAAAAAAATAAAAAAAAAAAAAAGAAAGAAAAGTACATAAAATTAAAGTGAGTAACAATAGACATAAACAGAAGAGGAAATGCAAGTGAGCGTAACCATGAAATTAGTCAACTTTACTGGTATCAGATATGCAAATTAAAATGATGAGTGCCACTCTCACTAATTAAATTAACAAAGATTTGAAAAATGATGCATATATCCCTCAGTCTCTATGTGGGATTGGACCCCCATGGATACTAAAATTCAGTGATGCTCAACTCCGTGTTATAAAATATTATAGTACTTGTATGTAATTTACACATATCCTTTCATATACTTTAACTCATGTTTGGATTGCTTATGATACCTAATAAAGTGTAAATGCTATGTAAATAATTGTTACTCTATACTATTAGGGAATAATGATAAGAAAAAGGTCTGCACATTTTCACTTTATATGTAGCCATCATAGGCCTAACTGCATTTTCAGTCTGTGGTTAGTTGAATCCTATGGGTATGGAGGGCTAACTACTCCATTTAACTTGTTAAGTTATTAAACAATGATAGCACTAAATATTGGTAAGCATGTGGTGAGAATAAAACTCATTCTGCTGGTTAGTGCATCAGTTGATGGAACATTGCTCTTAAGGCAGTCTTTTTTTTTTTTTTTTTGATACAGAGCCTTAAGCTGTCACCCTGGATAGAGTTTTGTGACATCACAGCTCATAGCAACCTCCAATTCCTGGGCTCAAATGAGTCTCTTGCCTCCACCTCCCAAGTAGCTGGGACTGCAGGCACCTGCTACAACGCCTGGCCATTTTTTAGTTGCAGCCATCATTGTTGTTTGGCGGGCCCAGGCTGGATTCGAACCCGCCAGCTCAGGTGTACGTGGCTGGTGCCTTAGCCAGCTGAGCCACAGGTGCCAAGCCTTAAGGCAGTCTTAAAACCCTTAAAACCATTCATGCTTTAAAATTTGCTAATTCAGAAACTTACGCAAATACAGGATGATTATTTGAAATTGCCGGTTCTGACCTGAAAACATGTCAGTTTCATAAAATTCAAAGTAAGATATATGAAACTTTAGTATATGATAAAGGTGACATAACAAATCCATGAGGAAAAAATAGATCAAAATGAATGGTTTGGAGACAGCTGGCTAGTCAATAAATAAAAGAATTTGGATCCCTGCCTTATTTCTTACACCAACCTAGATTCCAAAATGGATCAAAGATATAAATGTGTGGATTAAAATGGTGATATACTAGGTGAAAGCATTGGTATTTTTATTATATTGATCTCAAACTAAGATGTCTTAAAGGAAAATCAGTACACTTAACTGTGAAAAATCCTCACCATAAACAAAGTAAAAATCAACCAGGAAAAACATTTGTAACAAGTCTGACAAAGACCTATTTCTCCTTAATATGCAGAGTACCTCCAATGTTTACTAAGGAAATAACTAATAACTATAGAAAAATGGGCAGAGGGTGACATTAGCTAAGTCAATAGAACAGTATCAATGGTTAATAAATATATGAAAGGATGTTCAACTTCACTAATAAGTGCTAATTAAAACAAGATACCATTTTAGGTCCACCAGTTTGATAAAAACTGTAAAAATTTATAATGACCATTCCCATATCCTGGTGGTTAGGTATTATATTTTCATCTACTTCTATGGGAAGAGGTGGCATCTGGGCAGTAGGTTTAGAATGAACTGATAGCCATTTTGAAGGGCAGTTTAGTATCATCAGTCAAACTTTTTTTTTTTTAGAGACAGAGTCTCACTTTATTGCCCCTAGTACTCAGTAGAATGCTGTGGCGTCACAGCTCACAGCAACCTACAACTCCTGGGCTTAGGTGATTCTCTTGCCCCAGCCACCTGAGTAGCTGGGACTACAGGTGCCCTCCACAGCGCCTGACTATTTTTTGTTGCGGTTTGGTCGGGGCTGGTTTTGAACCCAACACCCTCGTTATATGGGGCCGGCACCCATCTCACTGAGCCACAGGCGCTGCCCCATCAGTCAAACTTTTAAACCAGTAATTCTAATCCTAGATAATTATCCTAAAGAAATATACAAATAAATGTATGTTTACATGATTGTTTCTAAGATTAGCAATATGTATTGAAAACCTTAAAATGTTCATGTGCCTTAACCCAGCAACTCCACTTCTGGGAATTTTCCTTAAAGGTAATGATTGGATATGTGCGTGTGTAAGGATGTTTGATGTTTATCTCAGCATTGCTTACAATTAAATGGGATAAAAATTATTCAGATGATTGATTCAGTTTTGAAGTGTGTGTGTATAAAATAGAACTAATATTTTACTCATTACAAAAGTTGATACAACTTTTTATTAATGAAAAAGTTTCATTGTTTTGTAAAATTGAAATATAAAAAGTATATAGTTAGTTTAAAAGATGTCTATAAGAATAAGCTCCAATGTGATGTAAAGAGGTATCTCTGGGTGGTGAGATTATGAGTAATTTTACTTTAAATTAATGTATTTTCTAATTTTACTTCTAAAATCATGGATAACTTGCCAGGCATGGTGGCTCACTCCTTTAATCCTAACACTCTGGGAAATTGAAGGGGTTGGATTGCCTGAGCTCACAGGTTCAAGATCAGCTGAGGCAGAATAAGACCTTATCTCTTTAAAAAAATAAATAAATAGGCTTGGCGCCTGTGGCTCAACGGGCTAAGGCGCCAGCCACGTACACCTGAGCTGGCGGGTTTGAATCCAGCCCCAGGGCCCGCCAAACAACATTGACGGCTGCAACCAAAAAATGGCCCGGCATGGCAGGCGCCTGTGGTCCCAGCTACTTGGGAGGCAGAGGCAGGAGACTCGCTTGAGCCCAGGAATTGGAAGTTGCTGTGAGCTGTGATGCCATGGCACTCTATCCAGGGTGACAGCTTGAGGCTCTGTCTCAAAAAATAAATAAATAAATAAATAAATAAATAAATAAATAAATAAATAAATAAATAAATAACCGGGTATTGTGGCAGGCGCCTGTAGTCCCAGCTACTGGGGAGGCTCAGGCAAGAGAATCACCTGAGCCTAAGAATTTGACGTCTGTGATTTGTGACACCACGGCATTCTACTGAGGGCAACAAACTAAGACTCTGTCTTAAAAATAAATAAATAAAATCATGGATTACTTGTGTGGTTTTTATTTATTTATTTACTATTATTATTTTAGAGACAAAGTCTCATTCTGTTGCCCTTGGTAGAGTTCTGTGGCATCACAGCTCACAGCAACCTCCAGCTCTTGGGCTTAGGTGATTCTCTTGCCTCACCCTCCCGAGTAGCTGGGACCTCAGGCGCCTGGCTATATTTTGTGGCAGTTTGGCTGGGGTCAGGTTTGAACCTGGCACCCTTGGTATATGGGGCTGACACCCTACTCATTAAGCCACAGGCACCACCTACTTGTGTGGTTTTTAAAGCATGATTTATATATGTTTTATTTAAAGTTGAATTTTGGATACATTTCTCTTTTTTAATCATTTAGACTTATGTGTCTTTAAGGGAACAGCTGTACTTTTAGGTGTTGAGAGAGTCCTCCGTATTAAAACTAATATTTTCTTACTTTATAGTGGGAAAGTAAAACTGTCCTGCGCAATGAGCCTTTGGTGTTAGAGGGAGGCTATGAAAACTGGCTCCTTTGCTACCCTCAGTATACAACGAATGCTAAAGTCACTCCACCCCCACAAAGCAAGAATGAAGAGATGTCTATCTCATGTATGTATGTGAAAATTTTTCTTTAAAATCACTTCAGTAAAATATATTTTAAAATAGATTATTCATGTTTTCAGGGTAACATTCTTGGTTGTGTGTTGTATGTGCATTTGTCCTATTAGATAGCAGTTTGTTTTCTTTCAGGCATAAAAATTAAAGCCTGGAAGTTGATGTTAAGATAGCTTCTTTTCATTTGGTTTACACATATAACGTGCATGAGAAATGTGGGATTTGCTCTTCTTTTGAAACATTTTGTTATTTTGGGGATTTCAGTGGATTTTACTTACCCCTCACTGGAAGAAACAGTTCATTCTAAACCTACTGCCCAGATGCCACCTCTTCCCATAGAAGTAGAGGAAACTATAATAATAAACGATCAAAATGAGAGAATGGGACCATTGAAAATCTCAGCTCCAGTTGAACCAATTGCTGCTTTTAAATCTGATGTTTCACCCATTATTCAGCCAGTGCCTATTATAAAGAATGTTCCACAGGTATGTTCTTGATTTTCTTTTAACTTTATTCTCTTTTGTTTAACATACAGTATAGAAATAGAATTAAATATATAACCTTTAATATCTTTAAAAAATATCAATGAGAAGAATCTATGTTTTGGTACCTTTTTTTATAACAAATTTTCATTATAATTCAGCCCTATTATCATAGCTATATTAGAATAGATAATTCAGAGGATTTCAACCTCATCTTACACTCTATTTTTGCCATAAGCAGTACTGATAAAAGATTACATCATGACAGGGATCTAGAACAGCCCTTTCAGGATTTTAGTATTGTAATTTGACCCAAGTATTTTTCCAGAGTTTGGCTTATGTAATATCGATGATTTGGTTTTAAAACAGTAACTTTATTCCATTTCCTTAGAATTTGACAGATAAATTATAGGCAAGTTTAACAATAATCATGTAAAAGTTATTAAATAACCAAGATGTTACAACAAAAAATTACACTTTTTTTCTTCATTAGGTTTTATGTGAAGATTTACTAACAACTCCCCTGTAAGATTTTTTTAAGCATTTGTTTTTAATTTTTTTGCCTGAGATTTTAAAAACAGTATTTTGTATTTGAAGTGGATGACATTTGATTTGTGGAGCCTGTGAATAGAAAATTTGGTAATTTTTTTGTTAATAAAAACAAGGTGATTCATTTCTTCATTTTTTAAGGTCTTTTTTTTTTTTTTTTTTAAGGTCTTTTAATATTGCAGATTAAATCTCAAGACTAGGCTTGGTGCCTGTGGCTCAACGGGCTAAGGCGCCAGGTGCTAAGGCACCAGCCACCTACACCTGAGTTGGTGGGTTCTAATCCAGCCCAGGCCTGCCAAACAACAATGTCGGCTGCAACCAAAAAAAAAAAAAAAAAAGGCCAGGCGTTGTGGCGGGTGCCTATCGTCCCAGCTACTTGGGAGGCGAAGGCAAGAGACTCGCTTGAGCCCAGGAATTGGAGGTTGCTATGATGCCACAGCACTCTATCCAGGGTGACAGCTTGAGGCTCTGTCTCAAAAAAAAATAAATAAATAAATAATAAATCTCAAGGCTAAGTAGAATTTGCTTAAACTTTCCTTAAAATGCAAATTTAAGAAATTCTAAAAAGAACTTATGTTATTGCATATCCTTTTAATTGAATATATTTCAACCCTACTCCATCTGTGTCCCATCGTGACTTTCCAATACATGTACAGTTTGTCAAATATATTTTAAAGATCTTCGATATAACAGAATGAAAGTTTACAAATATAAGACATGGATTCTTCTTGCATTAGAAGGAGGGACCTATACAAAATCAGCCACAGCATAAAGCAGAATATCATAACTGCTCTACAAGGCATTAGAACATAGACAAGGAGAAAAATTCCACCTGAGAAGATCAGGGAGGTTTTCATGAAGGTGGGAGTATTTAATTTGGGCTTTAAGAGTAAGATTTGCACATGGAAGAAACAAGTCGAAATTGTATGACAAAAGGTACAGGGCTGGGTGGTGTGTGTGGCTCAAAGGAGTAGGGTGCCAGCCCCATATACTGGAGGTAGTGTGTTCAAACCTGGCCCCAGCTGAAAACTGCAAAAAAAAAAAAGAAAGGTACAAGGCTTATCTGGGACCAGTGAGCAGTTTTGGTGCATGTAGGTGCTGGTCTCTATTGGTGAGCGGAAAATGTGGTAGATATGATCGAAAGGATGGATAAGTGTCTTTTGAGAGATTTGAATCAAATTTGAAGTTATCCTGTTGGCTCAGGGAACCATTGAAAAATTTTAGTCTTGAAAGTACTGCGATCATAGCTGTGCTTTTAAGATTAGGAAAAAATGGATTGAGCTACCATAATGTGAATGGAAACATTTATTTTGGTTCCTGCTCCACCTTTCATTGTTAACTTCATCCCAGTAGTGGTAGTTCTTGCTACTTCCTTCTCAAATACATGAAGAGAAAAAGAAAGAATAGACTTTTTTAAAAAAAAGAGACAGAGTCTCACTCGGCCACCCATATAATCTCTAAAAGGTTAGAAACTGTACCTAAAACACAGTCAGTAAATATAGTGCTCAAGGAACATATAAAACATTCCCTGACAACTTCATAAGGGGTTAGAAATACTAATCGGTTTCCTTAAAGTTGAGATATAAACTACCTAAGTTCCCTATTTAATGAGTTAAAAGTTTATTATCTTAACTTAATAGCATTAAATTATTAACCCTACACCACTGGAGTATAGGCTGAAATGCAGTGGCAGAATCATATTACACTGTGACCTTGAACTCCCGGGCTCAAGTGATCCTCCTGCCTCAACCTTCCAAGTAGCTAGGACTATAGGCATGTGCCACCACACCCAGTCAACTTTTAAACATTTTTGGTAGAGACAGACTCTCACTATGTTGTCCAGGCTAGTCCTGAACTCCTGGGCTCAAGTGGTCTTCCTCTCTCAGCCTCTCAAGGTGTTGGGGTTATAGGCTTGAGCCACTGCTCCTAGTCAGATTTGGGTGTTATTTGTTTTGTTTTCGAGATAGAGTCTCACTTTGTTACCCTGGATAGAATGCTGTGCTGTCATAGCTCACAGCAACTTCAGACTCTTGGGCTCAAGTGAGCCTCTTGCCTCAGCCTCCTGAGTAGCTGGGACTGTAGGCACCCACCACAATACTCAGCTATTTTTCTAGAGACGGTGTGGATGGAATGTTGCTGAGGAGTAGAGGCAGAGAAACTTATCCTCTTGTCCATTTATTTGGAATTTATGAAATGTTTTAACCATTGGGAATGAGGATTGAGAGGCAAGGATAAAAGACAGAAGATGTGGATATTTCAGAGAGTATGTGTGCAGGGAGACTACAGTGCATATTGGGAGCCCCAAAAGTCTGTTAAATACGACAACACAGGCCTTGGATAAAAAACGACATGTAATGTCTTATGGGGACCTGACCCTTCCCCCACAGAGAGCCTGTACAAAGGCTAAAGGAACCTTGTGAGGTGTGCTGGGAATAGTATGGGCAGCTGGCTCTCTGATAAGAGAGATGGTCTTTTGAGGCTAGATAAGAGAAACAGTTTTCTTTATCCCCCACTCCAGGTATGAGTAAGGCGTTAACCTATCTGCCCCATAGGGATCCAGAGACTTAATTGGAAACTGTGTGCAATTGCACTTGCGGTCTGCTCTCACATCCTGCTTCTAAAGCTTTGTTCTTTGTTCCATTAACTGCATCCCAATTCTTTAGTTTATAAATAGCATAGAGTATAAGTAAAGACCATCTTAGCTGAAGTGGTTAGAGAGTAGCTAAGTTAAAGTGGTAGATAGGGTAAAGGATGATGTATAGTACAGTTTTTTGCTTTTGCCCATGATTATTCATTTGCTGATTTGAAGACAATGTAATAAATACTGAGTTAACTCAGAACTCAGGGCCTTTGCTGTTCCTGGCATTAGGTAGCGATAGTCCCCTTGGCCCATTCTTTTTAAATCTTTATCTCTCTTGTTTTTATTTCTTTCATTCTCTTGTCTCCACCAAGCTTTGGGGATACCCACGGGTTGTGTGGGGGCTGGCCCCCTGCGAGACAGGGTGTTGCTCTTGCTCCGGCTAGTCTCAAACTCCTGAGCTCAGGCAATCCACCCACCTCAGCACTCACAGAGTGCTAGGATTATAGACCTGAGCCTCCTTTCCTGACCTCAGATTTTTTTTTAAATGAAGAGACAAAGAAGCGAAGAGGAAAGAAATTATTTCTCTTCTATAATAACTTATTTTTATAGGGGGAGGGAGGTTTTCCTTTTTGTTTTGTTTGAGACAGGGCTTTGTTTTTTTTGTTTTTTGAGACAGTCTCACTCAGTTGCCCTGGGGTTGAGTGAGTGCCATGGCATCATAGCTCATAGCAACCTCGAACTCTTGGGCTCAAGCAATTCTCTTGGTTCAGCCTCCCAAGTAGCTCTTAAATAGGCTGGTCTCAAACTCCTGAACTCAGGCAATCTACCTGCCTTGGCTTCCCAGAGTGTTAGAATTACAGGTGGTGAGCCACTGCGTCCAGCTATAGTAACTTTTTCCTATTTTGTTTCCAGTGGAAAAATACAAAATTCATTTTGTAAGAATACTATGTAGGTTGTTATTGGCATATATTCTTGTAATTTCTTACCTTTGTTTCAGTACACAATAAAGAAAGGAAGTCAGGGTCATTTCTCACCATGGTGTAGAATCTGCTATTTAATTAAGGTGATAAACTTTCTCAACTTGAAGACATTAGTAACTCTTCTGTGTACAGAACACATCAGGTTGAATTGAAAGTATTGAATCAAGAGGAAGTGCCAGTAGTGTTTGAGTATATGCTATTTAAGTGCTACCTTGTGAGAAATCCTGACATTGAGTAATTTACAAATAGCTATTCTAGCAGATGTTGTCTCCACGAAGTGACAGTTGTTGTATGTATCATGTTTACCCTTGTTGCTCTAGATTGATCGTACTAAAAAGCCGGCAGTCAGGTTGCCTGACGATCATAGAGTAAAATCTGAAAATACCGATCAGGAGCAGCAGTCTCCCCAGAATGAAAAAGTTGTTCCTGATCGTTCCACTAAGCCTGCAGTTCCCTCTCCAACTGTCATGTTAACAGATGAAGAAAAAGCTCGTGTTCATGCAGAAACTGTTCTTCTATTGGAGAAAAACAAACAGGAAAAAGAACGTCGGGAAAGGCAGCAAGAAGAACAGAAAGAGAAACTGAGGAGGGAAGAACAAGAACAAAAAGCCAGAAAGAAACAAGAAGCTGAAGAAAATGAAATCGCAGAGAAACAACAAAAAGCAAAAGAAGAAATGGAAAAGAAAGAAGGTGAACAGGCTAAGAAAGAAGATAAAGAAACCTCAGCAAAGAGGGGCAAAGAAGTAACAGGAGTAAAAAGACAAAGTAAAAGTGAACATGAAACTTCTGATGCCAAGAAATCTGTGGACGATAGGGGGAAAAGGTGTCCAACCCCAGAAGTGCAAAAAAAATCAGCAGGGGATGTGCCTCACACATCTGTGTCAGGGGATTCAAGTTCAGGCAAGGTAAGCAAAGCAAACAGTGTAAATTGCTAATGACGTGAAATAAAATGTATAAGTAAATGTAAAAAGACAACACCAGTGACATTACATAAACAGGGTGAAGATTTTGAAAAGTTTTTCAGGGGTAGTAGAGTATACTGATCCATCTACATTTGCTCACCTACTTTCCTTTGAGGGTAGTGACATTTATGAAATGATTAGTTGGCCCTGGAAACTTCTTTTTGTGTCTATGAAATTATATTCTCCCACCTTGGCTTCCCAAAGTGTTGAGATTACAGATATGAGCCGTTGTGCCCAGCCTACATTCTTCATTTTTATATTCGAATATGATCTGCAGAAGACTAGAGTGAAATGTTATCTTTCTTTCAGTTTGGAGGAATTAGGTGCCAATATTTGTATGACAGTGTTTGTATCTGGTTAGAATATGTCCCAGATTAGTGACATCTAAATGGCTCAACAGTTAATATAATGATTTTTTTGGCCTAATCTATATAATTTTATTTCTTGCTTTGTCTGTTAAAATAATATTAGCAATAACTCAATTAATGTTGATTTTTTTTCTTCACCTACACATCTGAAATTGATTCCCATAATCTTAGAGGACCTTTTTTTTTTATGTTCCTTTTCAACTTAGTAATATGTTTTTCTTTTTTTCCTCCATGATGCAGTTGACAATGCTTTTTTTCTTATTGAATACTAACCAAGTTTTTATAATAGCAGGAACAGTTATAGTCCTTTTTTTTCATACATGTAAATAGAAAATAATTTTTTGTGGTATGAAAATGACTTCTATGAAAGGTGAAATACCATCTGTACAGCATGTCAGTTTCTATACTTTTCAAGCAGCAGTTCGTGTGCGTTACCAAAATTAATAATTTATATTAAAGCCATGACTTTAATTGTGTTAAACACAATCCATATTTAGAACATTACTGTCACACCACAGAGACCCCTGTGCCCAATTTGGTCACTCCTTGTTCCCACCCTCAATTCCTGGGATATACAGAATCCAGCAGAAGTAATGCCCTTTTGTGCTCAAGTGTGATATAATGTTAAGAATTACATGCAAATAATGCAAATTACCAATAAGGGCACAAATAATGCCCCTTTTTTTGAGCTTGTAATCTATACCAATCTTTTATTACAAAATCATAAGCATATAGTTCTGTAACATATCACACTCAAGCACAAAGGGGCATTATTTCGGCTGGACTCTATGGGTCATCTCTCCATCTGTGGGGAATTGGTTCTGGGACCTCTTGCAGGTGCCAACATCTGAGGATGCTCAAGTTCCTTGTATAAAATAGTGTAGTATTTGCATATAACCTATGCACATCCTCCTGTATTATTAAGTCATCTCTAGATTATTTAGAATACCTAACAGTATAAATGCTGTGTAAATAGTTGTTAGACTATATCATTTCAGGAATAATAAGGAAAAAAAGCCTATACATGTTAAGGACAGATGTGATATTTTTTTCCCCCAGATATTTTTGTTTGGTTGAAACTTTGGGTACAAAACCCACAAATAATACATATGAAGGGCTGACTATATAGTCTTTTGAATCTGGCTTTCCCTTAACATAATTTTTTTTTTTAAGAGACAGAGTCTCTTTCTGTCGCCCTCTGTAGAGTGCCTTGGCATCAAAGCTCACAGCAACCTCTAGCTCTTGGGCTTAGGTGATTCTCTTGCCTCAGCTTCCCAAGAGGCTGGGACTACAATCTCCCACCATAATGCCTGGCTGTTTTTTTGTTGCAGTTTAGCCAGGGCCGGGGCCCTTGGTATATGGGGCCAGCGCCATAACCACTGAGTCACAGGTGCATAATTTTTTATGAGATTAACATAATTTTTTGAAATTCATCCATGCCATAGCATGTATCAGTAATTCATTCCTTTGTATTGCTGAGTGCATTTTGTGTGGACATACCACATATTATTCGTGGACGTTTGGGTTGTTTCTACCTTGGGGCTACTATAAACATTCAAAGATAAGTCTTTCTGTGGAAATTTGTTTTCTTTTGAGTAGATACCCAGGAGTGGAATCCTGTGCTTTGTTTTCAAGAAGCCTTTTTTTTTTTGTAGAAACAGAGTCTCACTTTATCACCCCCGGTAGAGTGCTGTGGAGTCACACAGTTCACAGCAACCTCCAACTCCTGGGCTTAGGTGATTCTCTTGCCTCAGCCTCCCAAGTAGCTGGGACTACAGGCGCCCGCCATAACACCCGGCTTTTTTTGTTGTTGCAGTTCGACCAGGGCCAGGTTTGAACCTGCCACCCTTGGTATATGGGGCCAGCACCCTACTTGCTGAGCCACAGGTGCTGCCCATGAAACTTTTTTTTTTTTTAATCAAGGCAGAGTCTCACTCTGTTACCCTCAGTAGAGTGCTGTGGCATCACAGCTCACAGCAACCTCAAACTCTTGGGCTTAAGGGATTCTCTTGTAGCTGGGACTACAGGCATCTGCCACAATACCTGGCTGTTTGTTGTTGTTGTTGTTTGTTTGTTTGTTTGTTAGCAGGCCTGGGCCAGGTTTGAACCCACCAACCCTGGAGCATGTGGCTGGCGTCCTAACCACTGACCTACAGGCACCCAACCTTAAGAAACTTTTTCAAATACTCACCCACCATTTTCCAATGTGGCTACTCCCTTTTACATTCCCACCAGCAGCATATGATACCCATTTCTATACTTCCTGCTGATACTTGGTGTGTCTTTTTGATTGTAATCATCCTAATGCCTATGAAGTAGTACTCATGATTTTAACTTTCATTTCACTAGTAAATAATGATTTTGAGCATCCTTTCATATGCCTATAGGCTAGTTTAGTTTAGTTTTGGTAAAATGTGTATTCTGGTCTTTTGCTTATTTTTGAATTGGATTATTATTGTCTTGTTACTGTGTTTATATGAATTTATAATCTAGATTTTAAAAAGCTGGGTATGGGGGCTCAATGCCTGTATTCTTAGCACTTTGAAAGACCAAGATGGGAGGATCTTTGGAGCTCAGGAGTTTGCAACCAGCCTGAGCAAACCAAGACCCCATTTCTACTAAAAATAGAAAAGTCAACCAGCTCTTGGGGTAAGTGTCTGTAATCCCATTTACTGTGGAGGCTGAGGTAAGAGGATTGTTTGAACCCAGGAGTTTGAAGTAGTGAGCTAGGCCGAGGCCATGGCACTCTAGCCCAGGCAACAAAACGTTACTCTGTTTAAAAAAAAAGATCCTGGGCAGCTCCTGTGGCTCAGCGAGTAGGCTACTGGCCCAATATACCGAAGGTGGCGGGTTCAAGCCTGGCCTCGGCCGAACTGCAAAACAAAAAAATAGCCGGGCGCTGTGGCGGGTGCCTGTAGTCCCAGCTACTCGACAGGCTGAGGCAAGAGAATCGCTTAAGCCCAAGAGCTGGAGATTGCTTTGAGCTGTGTGATGCCACGGCACTCTACTGAGGGCGATAAAGTGAGACTCTGTCTTTACAAAAAAAAAAAATCCTTTATGATTTGCAAATATTTTCTCCCACTGTGTGGCTTTTCATTATTTGAGACAGAGTTTCACTTTTCCACCCTGAGCTGAGTGCTGTGGTATCATAGCACACAGGAACCTCAAATTCTTTTTTTTGAGACAGAGCCTCAAGCTGTCGCCCTGGGTAGAGTGTTGTGGCATCACAGCTCATAGCAACCTCTAGCTTCTGGGCTTAAATATTTCTCTTGCCTCAGCCTCCCAAGTAGCTGGGACTACAGGCGCCCACCACAATGCCTGGCTATTTTTTTTTTTTTTTTTTGGTTGCAGCTGTCGTTGTTTGGTGGACTCAGGCTAGATTCGAACCCGTCAGCTTAGGTGTATGTGGCTGGAGCCTTAGTCACTTGAGCCACAGGCGTCGAGCCAGGAACCTCAGATACTTGGCCTTAAACAGTCGTCCTGCCTTAGCCTCCGGATAGCTAGGACTACAAACGCCTGCTACAATGTCCAGCTAGCTTTTCTATTTTAGTAGGGACAGGGTCTCGCTTTTGCTCAGGCTGGTCTCAAACTCCTGAGCTCAGGCAATCCACTTGCCTCAGCTTTCCAGAGTGCTAGGATGACAGATGTGAGCCACTGCTTGGCCTTTTCATTTTATTAATGGAGTCTTTTGAAATTTTCTGTGGAAGTTCTGTCCATTTTTAAAAAAAAATTTTTTTGAGACAGAGTCTCACTTTGTAACCCTGGGTAGAGTACTGTGCCGTTACAGCTCACAGCAACTTCCAGCTCTTGGTCTTAGGTGATTCTCTTGCCTCAGCCTCCCCAGTAGCTGGAACTACAGGTTCCTGCCACAACACTCGGCTATTTTATTTGTTTATTTTTGTAGTTTGGCCGGGGCCGGGTTTGGACCCACCACCATCCGTATATGGGGCTGGTGCCCTGCTCACTGAGCCACAGGTGCTGCCCAATTCTGTCCATTTTTATGTGAATCACGCTTCTGGTATTGCATCTAAGCAACTTTTTGCCTAATCTAAATTGAAAAAGTAAAAATTTTCTTCTATATTTTCTCAAAATTTTACAGCTCTATTTTTTACAATTAGAGCTATCACTTATTTTAATTTTTTTTTTTTTTTTAAAGTTTTTATTTTTTTTTTCTGGGTGTAGTTTTCTACATGTGTGATCCTGTCGTTTGCATACAGAGATAATTGTATTGTGCACATACATTTTCTTTCTTCCTATATCTTCCTTTCTTTCCTTCTTTCCTTTTCTGTCATCATAGCTCACAGCAACCTCCAACTCCTGGGCTTCAGTGATTCTCTT
>CAUYON010179608.1:0-15908 GCA_963573935.1 Arctocebus calabarensis
AGAATACAAATGTCTTCATATAATGGAGAAATTGCCAGGAAGGCTATGTTAATCAGTTTGATGAAAATAGTTAAGATTGTATATGAAACCAGCACATTGTACCCCTTGATTGCACTATTGTACACAGCTATGATTTAATGATAAAGATAATAAAAAGAAAATAAATAAAATATACACTTAAAAAATGAATAATGATTGCAATAGAGTGAAGAACATCTGATATATAAAAATCCATAAGTTTCTAATAGCATTTAAAAAACAAATTTAAATCTATTGGTCATCATTGGAGTTTTAGGCTACCAAATCATTAATTTTTAATAATTTGGATAAACTTATTTGGATACAAGTGCAATTTTGTTATGTGTATAAATTGCATAGGGGTAAATGGGCTTTTAGGGTAAATTTAATTAAGATGAAAGTACTTACTCAGGTTTTCCTAGATAAACTATATTTCAGATTAATAACAATTTATGAGGAAGATTTCTTTAGAGAGAGATTTCTACTAGTACTTGTAGAAGGAATGATAGAATTAGAAAATAGACTTCTGCAATTCTTTTTAAAAAATCATTATTGGGTTATATATGATAACTAAAAATTGTATATATTTGAGATGTACAGTATAAACATTAGGTATATATAAACATTGTTAAATACTTACCTTAATTGAGCTACAGTTTCATCACCTCAAGGAATTGACTCTTTTTTTTGAACATGGTGAGAAAAATATCTACAATATTAAAAAATTTCAAGAATATGCTACAACAGTGTTAACTGTAGTCCCTGAACATTAGATCCCCAGGACTTAAAGAAAAGCTTGTACCCTTTGACCAACATCTGCCCATTATATTTCCCCAGCTGTTAGCAACCAACCACCATTCTACCCTCTACTGCAATGAATTTGACTCTGTTAGATTTTATGTATAAGTAAGAGCATACCATATTTGTCTTTTTGCTTCTGGCTTATTTCATTTAGCATAATGCCCTCCAAATTTATCCATGTTGCCACAAATGGCAAGCATTCCTTATTTTATGGCTGAATAATATTCTGCTGTATGTATGTATATGTATGTGTATATTACATTTTCTTAATCTAAGTGTCTATGTATGAATGGATAATTTCCATACCTTGGCAATGTGAATAATGATTCTGACAGTACAGATAACACTTAATTTCTTTCTTTCTTTTTTTTTTTTAGTGAAAGAAAGGTGACTTTATTCTAGAGTTAGCAGTGAGGAAATGGTTAAGACTTGTGCCTCAAAGAAACCGTTTGGAGGTTGTAGGCTGAGGGCAGAGGTTTATTTATATTATTTATTTAAGAATATTAGGGGGTACAAATGTTTTTGTTACATAGAAACCTTGCATAATGCTTAAATTGTGGCTTAAAGTGTGCTTATCACCAGAATGGTGTTTACCGAACCTCAAAAGTAAGCTTTTACCTCTCACTATGACCAACCTCCTCCCTTGTTATTATCTTATGTTTACATCTCATCTGCCTA
This sequence comes from Arctocebus calabarensis, assembly GCA_963573935.1. NCBI lineage: Eukaryota > Metazoa > Chordata > Mammalia > Primates > Lorisidae > Arctocebus > Arctocebus calabarensis. The sequence goes on from CAUYON010179608.1 coordinate 1,498, forward strand.
TGTGTGCATATCATATAGCTCCCCATTATCAGAGAGTACTTGTGGTGTTTAACATTCCTGAGATACTTCACTTGGGATAATGATTTCCCCAATTGAAGTTCCCAAAAGATATTATTTCACTACTTGTACTGATGAGTACTACTTCTTGGTATGTAAATAGCACAGTTTCTTTACTCATGAATTGATGGACACTCAAGTTGATTCAACATCTTTGAAATTGCTGCAAATTTTGCTATAATAAACGCTCAAGTGCAGGTATCCTTTGGGGGGAAAAATGACTTTTACCTAGTATTGAGATTGCTGGATCAAAGGTAAGTCTATACTTATTTCTTTTTGGAATCTCCATACTGTTTTCCATAGAGGTTTTCCTAATCTGCAATCCCATCAATAATATATAAGTATGCCTTTCTTTGTGCATCTATACCACCCCATGCTGCTTTTCAACCTTATAATAATGGCTACTGTGGCAAGGGTAAGATGGCTTTAATTTGCATTTCCCTGATAAAGATGTTGAGCAATTTTCATGTGTTTGTTCATCATTTGTCTACCTTCTTTCAAAAAACTGTTTATGTCTTTTGCCCATTTTTTAAAGAGTTGTTTTGTAATTTTTTGTTGTTAATTTTGTTGTTGTTGTTGTTGGGGATTCCTTGAGGGTACAAGAAACCAGGTTAGGACGGCAACTGTAGCTCATTGAATAGGACGCCAGCCCCATATACCGAAGGTGGTGGGTTCAAACCTGGCCTCTGTGAACTGCAAAAACAGAAAAATAGCGGGGAGTTGTGGTGGGCGCCTGTAGTCCCTGCTACATGGGAGGCTGAGGCAAGAGAATCACCTAAGCCCAGGAGTTGGAGGTTGCTGTGAGCCATGTGATGGCATGGCATTCATTCCACCGAGGGTGATAAAGTGAGACTCTGTCTCTACAAAAAAAAAAAAAGAAAGAAAGAAAGAAAGAAAGAAAGAAACCAGGTTACACTGATTGCATTTGTTAAGTAAAATCCCTTTTACAATCGTGTTTTGCCCCCAAAAGGTGTGGCACACACCAAGACACTTCTCCTCACGCCTTCCCTCGCTCTGCTCTTCCTTTCCCCACCCCTCCCTCATTCTTTCTCTCTCTGCTCTCCCCTTCCCTCACCCCCACCGTGTCATTAATTGTCCTCATATCAAAATTGAGTACATGGGATTCAAATGGTTTTTCTGCATCTATTGAGAGGATCATATGATCTTTGTTTTTGCTTCTGTTAATATGGTGGATAACTTTTATGGACTTGCATATGTTAAACCAGCCTTGCATCCCTGGGAGGAGCCTACTTGATCATCATGTATGACTTTTTTAATGATAAGCTGTAATCTATTGGCTAGGATTTTGTTGAGAATTTTTGTGTTTATATTCATGAGTGAAATTGATCTGAAATTCTCCTTTTCAGTTGAGTCTTCATTGACGTAAGTATTTAAGACTATGAATTTCCCTCACAATCCTGCTTTTACTGTATTCCATAGATTTTGAATGTTTGTGTCATGATTATTACTCAGTTTGAAAAATTTTTTTATTTCTATTTTAATTTCATAATTGACCCAATGATTATTCAGTAGCTGGTTATTTAATTTCTATGACTTTGTGTGTAGATTTCAGAATTCTTCTTGGAATTTATCCCTAGTTTTATTCTATCCTGATCTGCGATTATTAATAGAATTGTTTTTGTTTTTTCTAAATTTCCTGAGACTTGTTTTGTGGGCTAACATATGATCCATCTTGGTAAATATCCCACGTGCTTTTGAGAAGAATGTGTATTACTCATTTTGGGATAGGTCCATTTGTTCTACAGTTATGTTTAACTTGAGTTTTGTTGAAGTTCTGCCTCAGTGTTTTTTCTAGTTCTGTCTTTGGAGTTTTGAAGTCTCCAGCAGCTATTTTGTTGATTTCTATATCTGTGTTTGGATGTAGTAGTGTTAATATTTTATTTGTGAATCTGGGCACTCATGTGTTAGGTGCACATATATTTGGGATTGTCATATCCTCTTGCTGGATTGCTTTCTTTATAATATAATGACCATATTTTTTTAACTGTTAATTTAAAACTTATTTTATCTGATTTAACAATAGCTATTTCTTCTCACTTTTCATTTCCATTTGCATGAGGTTTTTTTACCACCCCTTTACTTTGAGCCTATTAGTATCATTTAGATGGGTTTCTTGGAGACAGCAGAAACTTTTGGTATATTTTTCATCCATTCATCCAGTTTTTACTTTTAAAGGAGCATTGAGACCATTTACATTCAATGTTAGTATCAATATGTGAGATACTGTTCATCATGTTGAATGATACCTAGTTCCTTTGTTTTCTCTCTGTATTACTGTCTTTTTTCATAGTTCATCCAGAATATCACATATTTTTTATGTGCATGTGTTAGCATTTCATAAGGGTTATGAGCTTTAACTTTTGGATATTTTTACATTTGTAGGAGTCAATTATTCTTCCTATCTATAGAGCACATTTAAGCATTTCCTGTATAGCTTGAAGGTCAGATGTGGAAAAATTCCCTCAATCTTTGTCTGGGAAATATTTACTTATCCTTCATTTAGTTTTGCAGGATTTGAAATTCTTGACTTGAAGTTGTATTTAAGAAGACTAAAAATAGGATCCCAATCCCTTCTGTCTTGAAAGGCCTCTTCTGAGAAATATGTGTTTAATCTGATGGGTTTTCCTTTGTAAGCAACTTGTTGCTTTTATCTCATAGATTGTATGATTTTCTCCTTCACTTTGACTTTGGTCACGCTGAGGGCTGTAAGTAATGGTGATGTTCTATTCATCATGAGTCTTTCAGGTGTTTGATGACTATTTTGTATCTGGATGTCTAAACCTCTAGGAGTATCAGGGAAGTTTTCCTCTATTATCTCAAACAGATTTTCCTTATTCTCCCTCAGGGATACCTGTAATTCTTGTATTTTTTTTAATTTGTATATTCTCATATTTCAGTGAAGTTCTTTTCTGTATTTTTTGATTATATAGATTACTTATAAATCTTTGTCTTAAAGCTCTGAAATTCTTCCTTTTGCTTGGTCTAGTTTGTTGAAGCTTTCTGATGTATTTTTCAGTTCTCTAAATAACTCTTTCCTCTTTCATTTCTTTAAGTTCTCTTATCTCTTTTTGATGTGATCTCGTTAGTGAATTTTTTGTTTATGTACTGAATCATGGCTTTTTATTTATTTTTTTGAGATGTTTTCTACCATTTCCTCAAATCTGAATTCCACATCTGTTCTTTCAGCAGTTTGCTTTTGGTTAGAGTTCATTACTGGAGATCTATTCTAGTCAGTTGAGTTTTCTTCATGTTTCTGTAAGTTTTTCTGCTGGTGACTTCTTTCTGAAGCTACTTCTCTCAGCTCTGAAGAGATAGCAGATATTCTATACCTGTTCTCCTCTGCCAAGACTTTTATTGCTCAGTGAAGATAGGGATGAGTCCCTGGATGGTCTTGCTTGGATCTGAAAGCTTGAATAGGCAGCAAAGCTGTGGATGCAATGTGAGCCTTTAAGACTGACTGGTGTTTTGCTGCATGTCTTCTTTTCCCCTGTGTTTGTCACTGGACCACTATGGTAGGGCTACTTCCTGGTGCTAGGTACTCACAGAGTAGAGCTCACAATCACACAGGGAATGCCTGGAGGATGGAGATCTGCTGGGCACAATGTGCATTTATAGAATCTTGGGCTCTATAAATCATGGGCTCTGTCATCCAAAGTGACAGGTAAGAGGCCTACAGGGCAGAGGGAAGAGTAGCCCCCAGTGAAGAGTGGGATGGCAGGTCACAGCTCATGTGCAGAGTGAAGCAGGATCCTTGAACAGAGCGGCACTATGGGACAGAGCACCTATTCAGGATATAGCAGGTGGGCAGGGCATGGCACTCACTGCACAGATTGGAGGACCTGTGGACCAGGGCATGTGGGTGGGGTAGGGTGCCCTCAGTTAAGCATCTAGGATGCCTGTGCAGGTAAGTATGGATCATTGCTGTGCAGACCATTTAGCTCTAGAGGACATGGCTGCAGTGGCTTCATGTTTGAGGCCTTTTAGGCAGTGGGAGTGGCAGAAGTGGTCCAGCTGTTTTGGCTGTGGGCAGTGAGCACCAAGGGCTGGGTCCTGTGGAAAGTGCCATTGAACATAATAGCCCAAGGCACAGCAGCAGGTGCAGGACCCTTAGTCTTTGCTGTGCCCAGGGCTTCTGGCAGAAGTGGCAGTGTGTGGGAGGAGGTGGCAGTGAATGTTGTTTCCCATGGAGTGCATAAGAGCATTGCAATTCCCTGCTCCCTGCCTGCCTGACGGAGACAAGGGAGAGGCTATAATCACTGATCTGAACCCTGGGGAAAAGTAGTATTCTGGGTTTATGATGCTACAATGGTACCAAATGCAGCACCCAAGGCTTATAAGCTGGCCATCTGTTCTCTCTGGAGCAATGCAGCTGCACAGCCTCTGGTCATATCTCTTGATCAGTGTAGAGGTATGTTGCAGTGGAGGGGCCCTCCCACCACTCTGGTTGCAGTTCCTCAGGGAAAGCGTGGAATCTGACTTTTCTCCTCTTTCCATTTCCCACATGTTGGTGCTTTCCCTAATTACCTCCAGTCCTACTGAGCAGCTCATCCCACTTCTATCTTCACTCTCCTCCTCTCCATGGTTTCTCAGTCTTTCGCTCAGTCAATCAAAAGGTGGGTATTTATTCACCATTTTCTATCTTTGTAAGAATGACATTGTGCAGGCTTCTAGGTCTTCCATCTTTGTCTCATCCTGATGTCTCTTTGATACACTGATTGCATTTCCTTTGAATAGATATACAGAGTAGAAGGATTGCTAGATTGTATGGTAGTTCCTTTTGAAATTTTTAGGAACCTCCATACGGTTGTGCCAATTTGCATTCTCACAAAAGTGAACTAGAGTTCTTTTATCCACATCTTCACCAACAGTTGTTATCTCTTATCTTTTTGACAATAGCCATTCTAAAATGTGTGAGGGAATATCTCATTATGGTTTTAATGTGCATTTCTCTGATTAGTGATGTTGAGCACTTTTTCATATACATGTTGGTAATTTGTACTATGTGTATCTTCTTTGAAAAAATATTCAGGTCCATGTTACTACAAATGAATTCATTTTATTTGGAATTTCATTTTATTATGGCCAAATAGTATTTCATCATATACTATATTTTCTTTATGCATTATTTCTGGACACTTGGTCTAATTCCAAATCTTGGGTATTGTGTGTAGTGCTGCAATAAACATGGAGATTCATATATCCCATCGATACACGTATATTGCTTTCCTTTCTTTTAGATAAATGCCCAGTAGTAGGGCTGCTGAAATGTATGGTAGTTTTATTTTTTAGGTTTTTTTTTTAAAGAAATCTTCAAAATGTTTTCCAGAGTGTCTGTACTAATTGACATTTGAACAAAAGTGGATAAGAATTCCCTTTTCTTTTCATCTTCATGGGCATCTATTTTTTCTTTGTCTTTTTATTAATAGCCATCCTGACTGAGTTAGTATGGTATCTAATTGTGGTTTTGATTTTCATTTTTCTGATGTTTAATGGTGTTGAGTATTTTCATAAGCCTGTTGGCCATTTATGTTTCCTTTTGAGAAACATCTGTTCATATTCCTTGTCCACTTTTTAATGTGATTATTTACTTTCTTGCTATTGAATTGTTTGTGGTCCTGTATTCTGGATATTAGTCACATGTTGGATGAATGGTTGGTAAACTTTTTTCTATGGAACAGGTTCCATTTTCACTCTGTTGATTGTTTCCTTTGATGTGCAGAGCTTTTTAGTTTAATACACTCCCACCTGTTTTTGTTTTTGTTGCCAAAAACAAAAACAGGTGCTTTTGAGGTTTTAGCGACAAACACTGCTTCTCAAAAGCTAAACCTCAAGTTTTAGCGAAAAATTCTTTGCATAGAGCAGTCTTAAAAAATGTTTCCTCTATGTTTTCCTGTAGTAGTTTTCTACAGTTTTGGATCTTATATTTAGATGTGTAATTCCATTTTGAGTTTAATTTTTGTACATGGTGAGAAATAGGGGTCTAGTGTCATTCTTCTGTAGATAGAAACCCTATTTTCCTAGCACTATTTATTGCGGAGGGTGTCCATTCTCAAATGTTCTCAGCACCTTTGTTAAAAACCATTGGCTGTATGTGGATTTATTTCTGGGCTCTTTGTTCTGTTGCACTGGTCTATGTGTCTATTTTTATACCATTATCATCTTGGTTTGGTTGCTATAGCCTATTCATAAATTTTGAAGTCAGATAATGTGATATCTCCAGTTTTTGTTCTTTTTGTTCAGGATTGGCTGGCTATTTGAGCTCATAATTGCTGTCATATGAATTTGAGAATTTTTTTTTCTATTTCTGTGAAATACATTGGTATTTCTATAGACATTGCATTGAATCTGTGGATTACTTTGGGTAGTGTAGACATTTTAACAATATCAATTCTTCTGATCCATGAGCATGGGATGTCTTTACATTTGTGTTTTCTCTAATTTCTTTCATCAGTGGTTTGTAGTTTTCATTGGAAAGGTCTTTCACTTTCTTGGGTAAATTTATTTAAATTTATTTCTAGTTTTTTTTTTGTAGCTATGTAAATTGTCTTGATTTCTTGTTCAGCTTTGGTCATTATTGGTATATAGAGCCACTTTCTATTTTATTATTTTCCTTTGTATCCTGCTCCTTTGTTTATCAAATCTAAGGAAGCCTTTTATTTTTGTTTTTTTCTGAGCATAAGTTCAAGATGACTGCAAAAAGGGATAATTTGACTTTATTTTTCTAATTTGGATGACTTTTATTTCTTTATATTGCCTGATTACTCTAGCAAGGACATCAAGTATTATTTTGTAGAAAAGTGGCGAAAATGGGAATCCTTATCACAGTTCTTACAAAAGTCTTTCACCATTTTATTATTTACTATAATGTTAGCTGTGGGTTTGTCATATATGGACTTTATTAAATTGAGGCATAACTCTCTATGTCTAGTTTATCCAGAGTTTTAGTTGTGAAGTGATGTTGAAATTTATCAACTGTTTTTTTCCTGCATCTATTGAGGGGATTTTTTGGTCCTTTATTCTGTTGAAGCAGTGTATTGATTTTGATATGCTGAATCATCCCTATATTCTTGGTAGGAATCTCACTTGATCATGGTGCATTATTATTTTTCAGGTGTTGTTAGATTTAGTTTGCTAGAATTTTGAGAATTTTTGTGGCTATGTTTCTTAGGGATATTACCATGTAGTTTTCTTTTTTGGTTTTTTCCTTGTCTCATTTTGGTATTAGGGTAAAGCTGACCACATTGAATGAGCTAGGGAGAATTCCTCCTTCCTTTTCACTTTTCTGTATAATTTCTGTATAGTTTGAGAATTCTGTATAGAATTAAAATTTCTATTAATTCTTATACACCTGTTAGAATCAGTGGCACAAGTTTTGGGTTTTTAAATTTTTCATTTCACAGTGGCACCTGTGGCTAAAAGGAGTAATGTACCGGCCCCATATACCAGAGGTGGCAGGTTCAAACCTGGCCCCAGCCAAAAACTGGAAAAAAATTTTTTCATTTCATTCAATGGATTCTTCAGTTCAGTATTAGTTTGGTTCTTTTTTATGATATCTTCTGTATTTTATAATCCCAGATATGAGAAATTTATAATTCCCAATTTCTTTAGCTGTATATCTGCTTTCTCTTGTGTCTCACTGATCTTTATTTTAAATTTTTTTCCAGCATTTTGTAAATTTCATCTTCCTTTTAATATCTTGCTAGAAACTTATATTCCTTTGGAGGTGTCATATTAATATTTTTTTCATGTTTCATGTCCTTACACTGATAACTCACATTTGGTGCTATAGTCACTTCTTCCACTTTTTTTTTTTTTTGGCTCAGTTTTTGACCAGGGCTGCGTTTGAACCTTCCACCCTGGTATATGGGCCCAGTGCCCTACTCCTTTGAGCCACAGGTGCTGCCCTTTTTTTTTAAATTTTCCTAGGAAAGGGCATTTTTCTAATGGTATATCTATGGTGTTGGTTAGGTAGGGCACTTTGGCTTTGATTCTGGGTGTGTCCAGTATTGTAGTGTCCCTATAATTTCATCAGCTATAGAAAATCTCTTGTTCCTGTGATTTTTCTCAGTTGATTAGGCTGCTGTTGTTAGTGGAGGCTGTGGTGAAGTATTACTGGGGATGAGGATGCTAGGTGAGCCAGGCTTTGGGTCCCAGTGCAGGCAGTGGTGTGATGAGCATGCCTATCCTTATCCCCCAGGACTGTATGCTGGCACTGGTGTCAGCAGGTAGGTCAATTCTTGTGCCTTCAGGAAGTTTGCCAGGGTTCTTACAGGGGCAGCAGTGGGCTGAACGTATGTGTGGTTTGTTGAAGCTCTGAGTAGCAGACATGGAATAGGCAATTCTGTAGCAGTGTGACAATCTCATTCCCAGGCTTCCCACACCAGGCTGCCAGTATCTGCAATGGGCTGAATGGGTCAGCCCCCAGAGTTGTAGGTGGTATATGAAGTTGGATGCCAGTTGTGGTGGTAGCTTCAGGCTGGGTAGGTCCATCCTTAGGCCTCCAGGAATAGTGCTCAAATGCCAGTAGTGGTGGATGGGACAGTCTGATCCATAGGTCCCCAGGTGGTGTGCTCAGGCAATGGGGTTGAAGGCAGGGCCAGGGTAGCAGATGGCTTCTCAGGCCCCTCGGTAGTGCATACTGGTGTTGACTTGGTCTGCAGGGACAATGGTTCCCAGGCGCTGTCACAGTGCATAGGTGAGGGCAGCAGTGGGTCCTTGCCGGTCTGCTGAGGACAATGGGACTATTTTCAGAGGTCTGAACAATAGGTAGGTGGCTGGGTAGTGTGTTCTTCATCTCTTCCCGGTCTTATTTTGTCTGCAGTATTTCATTTATTTATGCTTTGATTTGTTTTCCTTCCTCCTTTTTATTTGAAGCTTAGTTTATTCCCCCCGCTAGTTCCTTAAGATGTTAATATAAGTTGTTTAAGACTTTTTTCTTCATATATGTGTTTATTTCTTTAAGCTTCCCTCTTACAACTAATTTTGTTGCATCCCAAAAGTCTTGGTACTGTGTTCATTTTCATTTGTCTCAAGGTATACTTAAATTTCCCTTTAATTTTTTCTTTAGCACAGTGATTTTGTTTAGGACCCTCTTTAATTCCCATATATTTGTGAATTTTTCAGTTTCTCTCATGTTGTTTTTATCTAGTTTTTACCATTTGTGACCAGAAAAGATACTTGATACTTGATATGATTTCCATCTTCTTAGCTTATTAAGATTTCTTTTCTGGGACAACACCTATGGCTCAAGGAGGAGGTTGCTAGCTGCTCATACCGGGGGTGGTGGGTTCAAGCCTGGCCCCAGCCAAAACTGAAAAAAAGAAGATTTCTTTTCTGGCATAATCTATCATGGAGAATGTTCCATGTGTACTTAAGAATGTTTGTTCTGCTGCTAACTGATGAAATGTTCTGTGTGTATCTATGGTCTCTATTTGCTAACTATAGTTTGATTTTCTGTTTGGATGACCTACATATAGAAGAAAATGGGGTAATGAAGTCCAGTATTATTAGTGTATTAATGTTTTTTTCCCTTTCAGTTGTTAATATTTGTTTTATATATTTAGGTGCTCAATTGTTGTTGCCATTGGTCAGGGTCCAGGACTGGTTGGTCTCCGGCCCTGGCTTATTTAGGTTCTGGGTAGACCATTATGCTACTTTGCTCAGGAGCAATTGCTCTTAGGTGCCTGAGGACTATTTACTTTAGCAGGAAGGAGAGTGAGTGATAGTCTTTGAGGGAATAAAGCAGTCTTCTTAGAAGGATAGATCTTAGCAATAAAGGTTTTTCATAGAGCTTAGTAAACTTCAGCAGAGACATGCCATTCTGGTGTTCTACAGGCAGGAGAGGAGACAGAGTCAGAGTAAGTAGGTCTGTGATAGAAAGACCTCACTCCTGACTGCCTTCTCCAGCCTAAGGTAAGGCTGATCTCGTGCCTCTCAACACCACAGGTGTAGAGCCTACCAATTCACTAAAGCTCTTGTCTCACGAGCTCTCATGCTTATTAGGAGATCCAAATCCCTCCCAATGCCCCTTTCACCAAGGTAGGTTCCATTGAGCTACAGATGTTACTTATAGCTCTAACTCTTCCTAGCCATAGGCTATATAGGACTGCTACATTTCCCTGCCTTTTATTTTATACACAAAGTAATTTTTAATGTGGCCAGGATAGTTCTTCCTATTGTCTATCCCTTTTATTACTAGGCAAAATATGGTGATTGTTAAAAGTTCTAAATTCCAGGTAAGGGCTTTTTATTTTATTTATTTTTTTTTACTGGGTGGTGGTGGTTTTGGGGTTTAGCTGTGTGATAATTTTGGGGGGTGGGGGGGGTAAAGGAAGAGCAGAGAGAGGGAAGGAGTGAGGGGGGTGGGGTCTTGGGGTCTTGGGTTCTTGGTGTGTGCCACACCTTTTGGGGGCAAAACACGATTGTAAGAGGGTCTTTTCCTAACAAATGCAACCAGTGTTACATGGTTTCTTGTACTCTCAATGAATCCCCAACAATAAAAAAAAAAAATCATTAGAAACATAGTTGGATAATTAGATGTTTGTAAAATATTTACAACAACAACAACAACAACAACAAAAATCAATACCTAGGAATAAATCTAACAAAAGATAGTAAAGAACTTTACACTGAAAACTATAAAATATGGTGGGGAGAAATTTTAAAAGCCCTAAATTAATGTATGAATATGTCATGTTTATTGATTGGGAGATGCAATATTATTTAAATGTCAATGGTTCCAAGACTTATCTCTAGATTCAGTGCAATCTCAATCAAATTCCAGGAAAAATTGTGTCTTATGGAAATTAGCAAACTGATTCCAAAAATAGTGGAAATGCAAAGGAACTAGTATAGTAATTGCTGAAACAATCTTCTAACAAGAGTGCAAATTTAGAGGATTTATCATTTCATATTTCAAGACTTACTGTAAAGTTACAGTTATTAATACATTGTGGTATTGGCTTAAATATAGACAAATAGAAAGTTCAGAAAGAGGCTCATATGTATGGTTACTTCTTTTATGACAAAAAAGCCAGAGCAATTAATTGAGAGGAAAAAAAGAAACTCTTTTCAATTAATGGTGCTTGTATAATTGGATACCTACATGGAAGAAAATGAACTTCCCCCAACCTCACATTATACATGAAGATAATTTGAGATGGTTATAGCCTTAACTGTAAAGCTAAAACAATAAAGCATCTAGTAGAAAGTATGAATATTTTTATTGATTTGGTACATACAATTATTTCTAAAGAAAACACAAAAGGTGGGTCAGTGCCTGTGGCTCAACGGGCTAAGGTGCCAACCACGTACACCTGAGCTGGTGGGTTCGAATCCAGCCCAGGCCTGCCAAACAACAATGATGGCTGCAACCAAAAAATGACTGGGCGTTATGGCGGGTGCCTGTAGTCCCAGCTACTTGGGAAGTGGAGGCAGGAGACTCGCTTGAGCCCAGGAGTTGGAGGTTGCTGTGAGCTGTGATGTCACAGCACTCTATCCAGGGTGACAGCTTGAGTCTCTAAGAAAGAAAGAAAGAAAAGAAAACACAAAAGGCACTAGTCATAAGGGGGAAGAAAGAATAACTTGGACCTTATTAAAAGGACAATTAATGACAATTATTGACATGGTGGGGGTGAGGGAAGGGGAGAGCAGAGAGAGAAAGAATGAGGGAGGGGTGGGGAAAGGAAAAGCAGAGAGAGGGAAGGAGCGAGGTGGGTGGGGTCTTGGGGTCTTGGTGTGTGCCACATCTTTTGGGGGCAAAACACGATCGTAAGAGGGACTTTACCCAACAAATGCAACCAGTGTAACATGGTTTCTTGTACGCTCAATGAATCCCCAACAATAAAAAAAAAAAAATTAAAAAATTTTCAGGCTAGGCACAGTGGCTCATACCTATAATCCAAGCACTCTCGGAGGCAGAGGCAGGAGGATCACTTGACCTCAGGAGTTTGAGGTTGCAGTGATCTATGATGACGCCACTCTAGTCAGGGCAACAAAGCAAGACTGTTTCAAAAAAAGGACTATTTTTCAGCCAGGTATGGTGGTTCATGCCTGTAATCTCAGCACTTTGGAGGCCAAGGCAGGAGGATCACTTGAGGCCAGGAGTTTGACACCACCATGGGCAACATAGCTAGACACACACCTGTGGTCCTAGCTACTTTGGAGTCTGAGGTGAGAGGCTGGCTCGGGCCCAAGAGTTTGAAGCTGCTGTGAACTATGATCAGGCCACTGTACTCCAGCCTGGGTGAAAGCACAAAATGTTGTCTCAAAAAAGAAGGTGGGGAGGGTGAGGGTGCAGTGGCTGACACCTGTAAACCTAGCACTCTGGGAGGCCAAGATGAGTGGATTGCTTGAGCTCACAAGTTGGAGACCAGCCTGAGCAAAAGAGAGACCCTGTCGTAAAAATAGAAAAACTGAGGCAAGAGGATTGCTTGAGCCCAAAAGTTTGAGGTTACTGTGAGCTGTGACACTATAGTACACTCTACCAAGGGCAACGGTTTGAGACTCTGTCTCAAAAAAAAAAAAAAAATGAAGGGAGGCCAAGAGTGCGAGGAGGCTCAGTAGCCCCCACCTAACAGGTACAATGTAGGGGTGTATGGCACAACTGGGTGAAGGACTCAACTACAACTCGGACTTCACTTAACAAATTCAAACAATGTAATATAATCATATGTGCCCTTCTATTAATCTAAAATAAAAAAATGTTTTTCATTAGAAGACATGGTAAGAGAATAAAAATCAAGGTAAAGATTGGAGAAGAATCTACATGTGTGTGTATACATATATTTTCTCTGACATGTGACTCTTATACCTGATTTATACATAAAAAATGGCTAAATATATCTATCTCTGACATACCATATATCTATATCTGACATATATATTTCTACACCTGAAATTGACTTATATTCAAAATGTTTTTAAATCTCCTACTAATCAATGTAGAAAATCCAATAAAATGTACAAAAGACTTGAATAAAAGAAGATATCCAAATAGATACTGAGCACATTACAAAGTGCTCAACATTGTTAGCGACCAGGGAAATTTAGATTAAAACCAAAGAAATTTTATAATACACTTACCATGAGACTAAAATTATAAAAGGATAATACCAAGTAATGGCAAGGATTTGGAGCAACTGGAATTCCCATACATTTTTAGTGGGACTGTATGTAACGTGGTACAACCACTTGAAAAAAGTTGTTGACAAGTGGTTGTCAACACTTGGCGCCTGTAAGGCAAGTGGCCTGGGCACCAGGCACATACACCAGAGCTGGTGGGTTAGAATCCAGCCCGGGCCCACCAAACAATGACAACTACAACAACAACAACAAAAAAGCCAGGCATTGTGGCAGGCGCCTGTAGTCCCAGCTATTTGGGAAGTTGAGGCAAGAGAATTGCTTGAGCTCAAGAGTTGGAGGTTGCTGTGAGCTGTGACGGGACAGCACTCTACACAGGGCAACAGCTCAAAAAAAAAGGTCTTTGACAGTATAGTTAAAGTATAACATACAGAAACCCCTGTGCTGTAAGAAAGTCCACCTAATTCTTCTTAGGTGTACGTCCAAGAGAAATAGGTATACACATTCACCAAAACACACGTACAAGAATGTTCCTAGAAATTTCATTCACAAGAGCCAAAAACTGTAAACAATCCAAACATCCATCAAGAGGAATCTATGTAAATAAATTTTGGTATACTCATGAAATACTACTCAGCAATATAAAGAATAAACTTCTGTATATGGACAACATAATGAATCTAATAGACGTAACATTGAGCAAAAAAAGATAAGTACAAAAGATTCCATTTATACAAGGCAGAAGAACAGGGAAGTCTAATCTATAGTGGTACAAGTATAACAGAGATTCTCCATAGAGAGAGCATTGACTGGGAAGAGGAATTGAAGGAAACTTCTGGAATGTCAAGAATATTCTAGGCTGGGCTCGGCGCCTGTGGCTCAATGGGCTAAGGCGCCAGCCATGTACACCTGAGCTGGTGGGTTCAAATCCAGCCCGAGGGCCCGCCAAACAGCTGCAACTAAAAAATGGCCGGGCACTGTGGCGGGCGCCTGTAGTCCCAGCTACTTGGGAGGCGGAGGCAAGAGACTCACTTGAGCCCAGGAATTAGAGGTTGTTGTGAGCTGTGATGCCACAGCACTCTATCCAGGGTGACAACTTGAAGCTCTGTCTTAAAAAAAAAAATTCTAGGCTGGCTGTAAGTGGTGGTTACTTGGGTGTACACATATGTAAAAATGTATTGAGCTGTTTCCTTCATATTCACACACTTTACAATATGTATGCAAGCCTCAGTTAAAAGATTATCAATTGTAAA
>CAUYON010179612.1:0-23713 GCA_963573935.1 Arctocebus calabarensis
TATTTTTCTATTGCTCAGACACCTCTTAAGGTCCTCCATGCTTTGCCAGAGAAAGACCACACTCTTTAGCACGCCTGTCATCTTTCCATTTTGACTTTCACTTCCCTTCTGTGCCAGTGTCCCTCAGCCTTTTCCTTGCCCAGCCACACCCAGGGGATCTGTTAGAGTGACGGGTTACAGAGGAAGGGGGGAGGGAACTTCTTGGGTGGGCATGTAATATGCTGGCTGGGAACGGGGAGAGCGAATACCCCTGGACGGCCTGGCATACCCCCTGGTCTGGTTATCTTTCTTGCTACTTTCCCTTATCATCCTGCTCTATTCAGGGCTCCTACATCTCCAAGCCGCAGGCTGTGCTGTTCTCCAGGCTGAGATTTCCTTCCTTTCCACCCTGCCAGATCACGAGGGCTACACTGAGATGTTCCATGAATTTGGAAACAGGATCCTTTCTTGAGAGTTAAGCCAGAGTGGATCATGCCTGAGCCTGGGCTCCTCTAGAACGTAGAGGTTGGTGCTGAGAAGAATGGGCGGCTGCAGGGATGTGTGTGTGTGTGTGTGTGAGAGAGAGAGAGAGACAAACAGGCAGGGCCAGAGGAGCTGGGGAGCAGAACCAGACACTCCCCGGCAGCCTCAGCTGGGCTTCACCGAAAGCCACTGACACAGCAGGTCGCCCTGACGCCATGCTGCAGAATAACCCATGGAAAGCACGGAGTTCACCTGTCTGCCTCCTTTCCTCCTCTCCTGCCCAGGCTATTTGCCCCGCCCCAAGCTGACTCCTCTGTTCTTCAGGGTTCATCATCCAGCCCTTAGTGGCCTCTCAGGAGCAGATTCCACACTTCATGGGATGGCACCTCATCCAGGGATATGCGTGGATGGATGACTTGGGCAATCTGGGCCCGGTGTGTGGGGCATGATGCACAGTCCCAGTGATTCCATTTGTACAGTGAGTACGTAAAATACTACAGAATAGACTGCAAAAATCTGTATTAAATATTAGGGGGAACTTGAGACTTTGAAGAAAATGTATCTGTGGGATCTGCCTTAGACCGTGCCCCCAGCTGTCTATGGGGTACCAATGTGTCTTTTCCATAAAGGACGTGAGTGATGTTGGACCAGTGCACAAACTCACAAAGGCAACTGTAGGAGAGAGGGTGAGGGGTTCCCAGCCAGCAGGCCTGAACTGTCAGTGACTCAATGTGTGAGCTGTGGTTTGCCTCCCGCCATGCCCTGCTAGTTTTTTCCGCTTTTGTTTTTTCTATTTTTAGTAGAGATGGGTTCTCAATCTTGCTCAGGCTGGTCTCAAACCTCTGAGCTCAAGTGATCCTCTTGCTTCAGTCTCGCAGAGTGCTAGGATTACAGGCAGTAGTCACCATGCTCAGACCCTTTGGAGATTCTTAAGGAGACACTAGACTGGCAGGAAGGAGGTCCTGCAAGTTGGTGGGTGGGGCAGCCTGACCTAGAGGGTATATTGCCAGCTATCACAGTGACATTGCTGAGGGCACCAATATCCCCGTGACATTGCTGAGGGTGGCAGTACAGATATTTTGGTCTGTAATTGTCACAGTCAGGCAGTCTGTTGCTAACTACCTCTGCTCTCTCGGGGCATTTGTGGCTTCATTCAGGTCAAACTTCTTTATTCGCTCCTCTTTAGCTCTGAGGTTTGCCAATTTCTCACCCAGACCCCCTGGCCTTGCCTGGCCCCTCTCAGTCAACACCTGTGTGTCTGTAGACTGACCGACTGTTGTGTACTTCAGTCTCTGTCTGTAACTGTTTGCAAAGATTAGGCTTTAACGTACACAGACTTTCTGCCTCAATTGTATAGGCTTAATCAATTTGGCTTCCTTTATTTCTTTTTTATGAGATCTATTGTCTTCTGATTACAAAAGAAATACATGCCTATTGTAGAATGCAATTGATTTTTCTCAAGCTTTTATTTTAAATTTGCATTTCCTATGAATGCCCATCTGGGCGATCTGGGAAATGCTGGAGGGGCAACTCTCCTAGAATGCAAATGTGTCCTGAGCAGCCCTCGCTGGCGACAGGGCTTCCGGAAAGGAGTGTTCACAGCTGAGGCTGCCTGGACCGCTCTTTCTCATTGTGCAAATATCCGGCTTCTCTCTCTCTGTTTTTCTTTTTTTTTTGTCCCTCCCTTTTAAAATGTGCTTTTAACAGCAACAGCTGGAATTAAAAGGCATTCACTTACCAGAAAATATGGGCTTTTGTCAGGGCTTTGCTGCTGACTTGTTTCCTGCTTTCCGCTTGGGTAGTTTGTGCGGGGTTTGAAGGGCTCCGGTCATGTCTACTGGTTTGCTCGGGCTCTGGTTTTACTTGCACACTCTTGAGATTATTCCACTTATATTCACTTGGACAAAGAAGGAAGAGTGGATGGGGAGGAAAACCACATACTGCGTGTTTTCCTGTGCTCTCCTTCTCCTCCTGCGCCGATTTTGTGTGGTGGGACTGCACATCGAAATTACCCGCGGTAGGGTACCATGTATCACCTGCGGTACCATGAAATTACCTGCGGTGGGGTCACACCGTGTCACTCCAGTGTCTTCCATGTCTCATAATCCTCACCACAACCTCATGAGGAAAATGTTGTCCTTATTTTGCAGATGTCTTGTCATGTGCATGGAGAGACAGACTCGGAGAGGATAAGGACTTGCCCAAGAATTTTGACTTTGACCACCAGAGTTGCTGTGATAGGTTTCAGGGCTAAGGTCAGAAAAATTGCAACTGGAGGAAGAAAATAAAACGTTCAATTGATAAACATCAGCACGTGGATTCTCTGTCCAGATTATTTTTTTCCTGCTCTTTCTTTCTTTTTTTTTTTTTGTAGAGACAGAGTCTCACTTTGTTGCCCTCGGTAGAGTGCCGTGGCGTCACACAGCTCACAGCAACCTCCAGCTCCTGGGTTTTGGACGATTCTCTTGCCTCAGCTTCCTGAGCAGCTGGGACCACAGATGCCCGTCACAACACCTGGCTATTTTTAGTTGCAGTTTGGCCGGTGCCGGGTTTGAACCAGCCACCCTCGGTGTATGGGGCTGGGTGCCCTCCTCACTGAGCCACAGGTGCCATCCTTTCCAGCTCTTTCTTAACTCCATTTTCTCCTCTTAACCAGCCTGGGCAGAGCTCCGGGGTTGACACACCACTGCGTGCAGAGTCGTGTGAGCAGAGAGGGGAGCCAGGGGAAAATGTACTGGCCTTGGTGACAGGGACAACAGCTCGTTGATGGACTTTAGAGTATATACACGAGTTAGGCACCTTTCATTTCCTTTGCTGCAAAACATCAATTAAGCTTAAATAATCTATGCGTTTTCCCCATTTTCTGACAAGAAAATCAGCACAAATTGGCTAGAGTGTCTTTTCCTCTAGGCTTTGATCATCAATCGCCTTCATCCCTTTTCTGCCCTCACTATCCCTCCCAACTCCCCCCAAACCCCAAACACCCACATGCTGCATTTCTGGCCCTCACTGCAAACAGTTATTGGGCAGTTTGTTTAGTCTCAGGTATGGTGGAGATATGCACTCAGAGTTTTAAAGGCTGATGACACTGTGAAGGCGCCCTGTGTTCTGCCTGCAAGCCCTCGATCCAGGTTGGCCAGGTCGATTGGCTTTGACCTCACAGTCTGTTCTCTGGCTGGTGCTGCCTGCACTTGAGCCAAACAGATGTGTCTCTGCAGGCCACTCCATCTGACACGAGCCAGAGAAAGCCTCATTTGTCTTTGAAAGTCCTCCCCTAACCCATACTTTTTTTTTTGAAATGACACTGGAGATGCTGGGCTGCAGGAATTGATAAGGGCAAGTGTCTTTCCCTCATGTCAGAGCCCAGGATCCCACTGCTTTGGGTAACTCCAGCCCCACCTGACGAGATCATGTTTGCCTGGAGAGAGGAGACCTCACGGGAACATCAAGTCTTCCTATGTGTCTAGACAGGGATAGGCCACAACTCTCAATGAAATGCCTCTCCCTTCCATAAGGCCTGGGATGCCCAGTGCGTGGTTGTTTACGTGAGCTCTTATCACCGCTGTACCTGGCAAAGTTAGGCTGGACCATGAAACTGCTGATGGGCAAACGCATTTGTCCTGCAAAAGAGGCAATTTCATGTGTTTTAACCTAATAAGCATAATTAGACCCATTTTCCAGATGAAGAAATTGAGGCTCAGAGAAGTTTAAGTTTTTGTTGCTATTAAGTAGAGAAGTCAGAGTTTCTACCCAAGTTGGGGTGGTTCTAATTCCCAGTCTCTCTTTAGCTTTTCACCTTTTACCTTTTTCTTTTCTTTTCTTTTTTTGTAGAGACAGTCTCATTTTATTGCCCTTGGTAGAGTGCTGTGGCATCACACAGCTCACAGCAACCTCCAACTCCTGGGCTTAGGCCATTCTCTTGCCTCAGCCTCCCAAGTAGCTGGGACTACAGGCACCCGCCACAACACCCGGCTATTTTTCTGTTTTGCAGTTTGGCTGGGGCCGGGTTTGAACCCACCACCTTCGGTATATGGGGCCGGCGCCCTACTCCTCAGTCATAGGAGCTGCCCACCTTTTACCTTTTTCTTTTCTCTCTTTTTCTCTTTTTTTTGAGGCAGAATCTCACTCTGTCACCCTGGGGTTGGGTGCTGTGGAGTCATCATAGCTCACAGCAAATGCAAACTGTTGGGCTCAAGAGATCCTCTTGCCTCAGCTTTCTGCATAGCTGGAACTATGGGCACCCACCACAATGCTGGCTGAGTTTTCTATTTTTGATAGAGATGGGGTCTTGCTCTTGTTTAGGCTGGTCTCAAACTCCTGAGCTCAAGTGATCCACCTATCTCGGCCTCCCAGAGTGCTGGGATTACGGGTGTGAGCCACCGCGCCTGGCCTTCTTTGGCTTTTGAAAAGTTGTGAGACATTATAATCACTGAAAGAAGCAAAGTATCCTTAGACATCATATTATGTGTGTGACTGGCATCTCCCTACAGTTTCTTCCCTCTCCCCGAGAGGTGCACCACCCAAACTGTGGTCTCCGTCACCCCAGGAGTGACTTAAACTGCCATTCCATGTAAATGTACCTGTGAACTTGGGAGCACAGGGCTTTCATTTTTAACTTTTGTTTGATCAGTATCAGACTGTGATTTACTTTTCTTTTTTCTTCCTGTGACTTGTTTCTTACTCAATTCTTACGTCTTAGGTATTTATCCATATCGCTATGTGTGGTTCTAGTTTGTTTATTAACTGCCAAATCATATTTTTATTATTTAAAAATAAATAAATGGACAATTTATTTATCCATTCTCTGCTGGATGTGCATTTTGGCTATTTTCAATTTTTTAGTATTACAAACAATGCTGCAATGAGCATTCTTATATGCAGCTCTGTGTATACATTTGAGAATTTCTCTAGGAGTGGGATTTCTGGGTTGTAAGCCACGAACATCTTCGATTTCATTGGTTATTTCTGAATTGAAGGCCAAACTGCACACCCTCATTATCACAGCGAGTTTTTCCACTCTGCATGCTCATTAATGCACAGTATCGCTAGACTTTTACATTTTGCTGATTTTTGTGGTGAAAAATGGCTTATCATTGTTGTTCTCTCTATTCCATTCTCCCCCTTCTTTGATAAATTCAGAAGAAGAGCTGCCACAACCACAAGGATGGTCTGTGTGCTGATCTGTTTCTCAGGCGAGAGGGGAGGGTGAGTGGGGCACATGTTACTCGAGCGGCGTGTGGCTCCTTGCTCTGTGTCACAGATGCATGTTCCTGGGCTTGAATTTCTCATATCAGTGTCCTGCCCTCCTCTGTAGAAACTGGAAACTCACTTCACTACCCTCCCAACCAGATTTGGGACAGGGCTTGTGATCTGAACATTAAACAAATTTGGGGCCAAATGTGGTGGCTCACCCTGAAACCCCAGCACTCTGGAAGGCCAAGGTGAGTGGACTGCCTGAGCTCAGGAGTTTGAGACCAGCCTGAGCAACAGCGAGACCCCATCTCTACTAGAAATAGAAAAACTAGCCAGGCATCCTGGCAGGTGCCCGTAGTCCCAGCTACTCAGGAAGCTGAGGCAGTAGGATCACTTAAGCCTAAGAGTTTGAGGTTGCCGTGAACTATGATGATGCCAGGGCACTCTACCCAGGGCAATAGACTGAGCCTCTGTCTCAAAAAAAAAAAAAAAATTGGAGCATGAGGAGTGAGGTGCCATGTGAGTCTGCTCTGGAGAGGGCAGACAGACATCCTGCTCTCAGGGCAGTAATGGCAGAGCTCCAGGGGGCATCTGGAGCCACACCCGGCTGTGACAGCTGCCCCAGCAGTGTTCCCCTCCGAGGAGAGCAGGCTAGAGTGCGATTGCACACCCTTCCAGAATGCAACCCTCTCAGATACTCTCTGAGATACCCCGGATTCAATGCTGTTGGTGCTTCAACTTGCTGCAGTGAATCTGTTGTGTGCAACCAAGAACCCCATCTGCCTTCCTGCTTTGGGGTCTTTCTAACTGCCAGTATTTCACCTTCTTGCCTCTAGCCCTCTCGCAAGTGCTCAGCACAGCAGGTATTACCAGCTGTTTTAGAAAGGAGGAAACCAGCACGTCAAACAATCAAACAATAACTTGCCTGGGCCATCAGGCTAGCGAGTGGGGGACCTGGTCGACTGGCTGGAGCCCGGCGGTTGGAGCCTGGCCCCCTCCGCTCCGGGGCCCACCTAAATACTGCACCACTCTCTTTTCCTTCATAGCCCTTAACACAGTCTGGGATTATCTCATTTATTTGTTTGCTTATTTTCTGTCTTATCCAACTAATATATCTGATTCTATCTACCATATATTTCCAGCCTTGAAATCATCTTCAACAGAGAAGGCGAGAAGGCGCTCAGCACTTATTTGTCAGATGAGCAAACGAACTGAACCAATCTACCATGGATTTCTTTGGAGGGGATAATCCTACCTGGCATTTCTGCCAAGCTCAAAAATACTTTTCAATATTCTTTTACATGTATTCTTTCGTTCAATAGTAACAGATTAACTGTCTCATGCCTCTTAGGATCTGAAGCCGTAACTAATGCCCACTTTTCCTGTATTTCCTGGATGTTTTAAGTCTTTACGGTGTCTATTCAAATGTGCTGCTGTGCTTGTCTCCTGGGTCTGTGTCCCCACAGCCAAGATAGGACAACCCTGCACAGGGCCAGACAGGAATAGAGCCGGGATTTGCTCGGTGGACTTGTGGGCTGTCCCTGCGAACGGCGTCTTTCTTCTGCAGCCCTGCTGTATGGGGAGCCTCGGCCCTTGTGTTGTGTGAGTGTGGAGCCAGAGCAGCCTCAGCTTTTCAAAACCTGAAAGTGACTGAGTGACTCAGGCCAAATGCCTTAGTGAATGTGTCACACGCCTGGTAGGTGTCCCTCGCTTACAATCGCTTCACTTCAGTTCAGGCCTCTCACCTTTACGTCCTTTCCTGTCAATTCTCTGTTCTATATTCTTTTGGGCCAGAGTTTCATGATCATTGGTTTAGAAATTAAAGACCAAACATAATTGCTATGTGCCCATTGCTTGAAGACAGTCATTTGGAATTGTTTCTTCTTTCTCTTTCTTGATATTAAGGTCCAGAGGAGAAAATTAAGATAGTTTCCTGGTTTTCAGAATAACCAGGATTGTAAGACCCAGCTCTGCTTCTCTCTCTCTTTTTTTTTTTTTTTTAATTTATTGGAGGCAGAGTCTCACTCTCTCACCCTCGGTAGGGGGCAGTCGGGTCACAGCTCACAGCAACCTCAAACTCTTGGGCTCAAGTGATTCTCTTGTCTCAGCCTCTTGAACAACTGTGACTACAGGTGCTCGCCACAACGCCCAGGTATTTTTTTCTATTTTTGGTAGAGATGGGGTCTCACTCCTGTTCATGCTGGTCTGGAACTCATGAGCCCAGGTGATCCACCGACCTCAGCTTCCCAGTGTGCTGGGATTACAAGGGTGAGCCCCTGAGCCCGGCCTGGTTCCCTCCTCTGAAATTCACTTAGACAGTTAAATCTTGACCCTGGAACACATTTAATGTGTAGAGGAGAACGGTGGGGACAAGACACCATGAAAAGCAAAGATGTGCTGACTGGAATCTGTTGATGTTTCACTTTTCCTAAAACTGTTACATGCTGTGCTCCCTATACAGTGACAGGGCTGTGTGCCGGGCTAGGTGTCCATGGGGCTGTGTGCTGGTGTAGGTATCCACGGGGCTGTGTGCCGGTGCAGGTGTCCACGGGGCTGTGTGCTGGTGCAGGTGTCCTCTGGGCTGTGTGCCAGTGCAGGTGTCCACGGGGCTGTGTCCTGGTGCAGGTGTCTACGGGGCTGTGTGCTGGGCAGATGTCCTCTGGGCTGTGTGCCGGTGCAGGTGTCCACGGGGTTGTGTGCCCGTGTAGGTGTCTACGGGGCTGTGTGCTGGGCAGGTGTCCTCTGGGCTGTGTGCCGGTGCAGGTGTCCACGGGGCTGTGTGCTGGGCAGGTGTCCTCTGGGCTGTGTAGTTGTCTGACAGGGGTTTGGGCTAGTGCAGGTGTCCCAGTAGTTTGGGATCCTATTACTCCACTCACTGACTCCATGACCTTGGGCAACTTACATAACTTTCACCTGTCTAGGATTCAATTTCCTCATTGAAAAGGGCCCTTGTGGGGTCATTGTATAGGTTAGAGACAACCTGGGTAAGTCCCTGACAGCCAGGTGAGGCCCACGGTGGAGCGCTGTCCATTCCTGGCTCACTGCTCTGCCCAGCACAGCCCGCACCTGACACACATGCACACAGACATATGACACAACACCACACAAACACACATGTGCACCATCCATATGTGTGTTACCCACGAATACATGGCACCCCCCCACACACACACTCTAGGCCCCTGTCCTGTCCACTCAGCTGATTTAGTGAAAAAGGAGAACCTCTGCTCTGCTTTGAACATCTGAAAGGGCATTTTGATTTCACTGAGTGAAAAAGCGACGCAATTCGGCCATTCCACCTGAGAGTATTGAGGAAGGAACTAGAGGGAACAACTAAGTTTCAGTTCAGGAAAGAGGATACAAAAAAGACTAACAAGACTATCAACTTTGCTATTTGGCTGTAGTTCTGGGAAAAAGGTGCTGGGAAACAGCAGGTGAGAAGCACGCCCACACCCTCCCCCCCCTCCCCGGGAGTGAGTGGGTGGTCATTCTCCTCCTCTGCTTGCAGGCGGGTGGGAAGGCTTGCTGCTCTCAGATGCGCTCGTGGAGGAGGGGAGGACCCAGGGCAGCAGCACCTCGCAGCTGTACGAAGCGTTCTTTCCTTCAAAATGCCTGGAAAGTACATTATGTGATTATGGAACTGCTCTTGGGACGTGTCGAAGCTCACAGCCATCTGCTCTAGTAAAGCCCCACAGGCTTTGGCAATGGCAGCTTGTTGAATCGCTAACCAGGCAATGGAAAACCACACCTAGTCTATTTACATGTGTGTTTTGTGTTGCACATAACGATCTTGGGGGAGGGTGGGATGAACAGGAGCACCCTTTCCAAGGAGGGGATTGAATTTCTTGACAACTACTGGGCTCAGCACCGTAACACTCTTTTTTAATATCCACACAAGGTCAATGCTGTTATTCCTCCCTTTATAGATAACAAAACAGCCATGTTGCCTAATCAGGGTAATGCTGCTCATAAGTGGTGGAGTCAGAACTCCAACCCAGGAAGTTCAGTGTCAGAACATGTGCGTCCCACCCACTGAGCTATACGAGAAGTGACGCGTGACAGTCATTAGGGCAAGGCCAAAGGCACCTGTCAGGAGCAATAAGCCTTCCTCAAAAGACACTAGACTCTGTTTTCTCTGAGCATTGTCAGTATCTGATTAGTGTTCATGTTGGAGAAACAGACTCCAGTCTCAGACCAAGGGGCAGGGAAATCAGCTATGAATCTCCCAGGGAGCACAGTCTGGGGCCCGGCTGCTGGTCTCTGTCCCCTTCTTAGTGACTAAGGGATTCTTATTGGAATCATTGGGATTTGGCTGCCCCAAGATGGGCCTGGCCATTGCTGGGTGTTCAGCATCCCTTCCCCCATGCCACTGAGTGCCAACAGTGTGCTTCTGTCACTGTGGTTGTCCCCAGCCCACCTCCAAATCTTCCTGCCCCTTTTCATAGCTCTGTAGTCCTGCTGTGGCCCAGAAGACCCCTCCAAGTAAACGGGACATCATAGATACGGTTGTACTACTGGCACCAGGGATTCTGGGAGGGTGTGCCATGTGGAAGGGCCTTTCAGACTGCGCAGTAAGTTACACTTACTGCAATGTAGCAGGAGCTCACCAGACCCCTGCAAATCCCAACCCTTTCTAGGATATACCAGGGGAGGTTGACCATGGAAGTGCCACGTAAACCTGTGTCTTTTCTCTTAGAAATGTCAATGAAAAGCAATGACTCCTTAAGAGTGAAAGCAGGTGAGGGAGGACAGGGTATAGTGGGTGGAAGGTAGACCCGACTCAGCCTGCCGCTCCTGGGCCACAGCAATGAACTGGTTCTGCTGACCAGGCGGGTTCCACGCTTCCCTGCACAGCAGCTGCTAACTGGCGGTGATGTCCTTCTAGAAAATCTGGAGCATGTGTGAATTGTGGCCCCCCCATCCTAATGAGAAGCCCCAGGGACAGAGCCATAAAGGAGGGGAGCAGGGTCTGGGCTGTTTATAGGAGAGCTGCAAAGCCACAGTTTCCTGTTAGTAGCAGCTCAGAGGCCACCGGGTGGGTGGCGAGGGCTGGGCCCCAGCCAGGGAACACTGCACTTGCTCTTACATAAATTCATGAAGTGGTTGTGCGCTTTTGACTGAAAATAACATGAGGCCCAGTTAAAAGAAAGAGACTTAGAAATCTAGGCCTTTTAGTTTCAATGCTTTCCTGAAATGCTTAAGCACACAGAGGACACCCGGATGCCCCTAGGCTGGGTGTGGACATGAGGACCACAGCAATGAGCATGGCCGGGACAGTGATCCTTGGCGACATCTCTGATGTCTGCAGGGTGTGCATGTGGCTCACTGCCCCCCGCCCCCACTGCTCCAGGAGCCTCCAAATCTGAGTCCCTAGGTAATTTCTCAATCCCAGTTTAACTGAAACCCAGCCCCAGGATAAGGCAAACATCACAACACCCCAGTACCCTGGGGACTCAGGCCTTCTCTCTTCTCCAACTTTAGCCATGTCCCTGGTGACCTTGGTGGCCTGCTCTGGTCTCCCAGCTTTGATTACCTTCTAGTTTCTGAGGACTCCCCAAGTTATGCTTCAGGCTGGGTGGCCTGGACTGCAGGCTGTCCACTGACTTCACACATCCAGATGGAAACCTCCGAGCTTCCCCTGAACCCCACATGATTGCAGTTTCCTGCATCTCAGTTGGGGGTCCCTCATGAACGAGGGACCAGTGGTCCTTGAGTCTTTACCACACATCATACCAAACACATTGGCTCATCCCGTGGGTCCCTTCAAACCCATCCTTGGGAGCACAGTGCTTATTCACATCTCCACTGCTCCCACCTTGGCCAATCCGGGCCCATGGCGAGGCCACCTGTGTTCTGTTTCCCCCACTGCCCCTTTCGGCCTCATCTCAATACAGTTGCCAGAGTGACCCATCCCAGTAAAGGATAAATCAAATTGCATCACTCAAACTCTCTGGCTCAAAACCCTCCAATGGTTCCCCATGTCACTCCAAGTAAAATCCAAAGTCCTCACAATGGCCTATGATGCTCTGTGCATTTTGGCTATGATGGTTTATCTGAGCTTAGCACCTTACCAAACCCTCATTCACTCTGCTCCTGCCACACATTCCCATCCTTCCTACACACTGGGCGGCCTCAGGACCTTTGCCCTGGCTGCCTTTCTGCCCAGAGTGCTCCTTCTCTGCAGATTTGCGTGGCTTTCTCCTTTACCTTTCTAAACTCTTCTCTGAAATGTCATCTCTTTATCAAGCCCCTCCCTCCCCTCCCTGACCACTCTTTAGAGTTGCATATAGTTCTTACCTGACCCCGAATGCATCTTACCTTCCTTACCTTACTACATTTTCTTCCACAACTGTTGCCGCCAGTATTAACACAGTAGGCCATGGGTTTATTTCATATATTTAGCTTCTTTTCCCTGCATAAGGACATAAGTTCTAACGGAGCAGAGAATTTTGTCTGAATCGTTCAGTGATGTATCCCTGTACCCAGCAGTGTCAGTAGGAGTTAATACTTATTCAAGTACTTATTACTTATTCAAGCTAATACGTGAGTGAAGTATTTCCCTTAAGTTGGAATTCCCAGTGGGGTTGAGGGGCGGAGGAAGGAGAGCGGGGGATCTGATAAATGCCTCTGGGGCTTCTCACGGTCCTAGGACGGGTGCCTTCCCTTTAATCCCCATGCAGCCGCAGCACCTCAGCCTCACCTTTCCTGCGTAGGTGGCACTGATCCAGAGAACGGCTCTTTGAAGGTCACCTTAACTGGGTCACACCACTGCTCCAGAGAGCCCTGGCTGGCGTCTCCTGCCTGGGTTTTAGACTTCCTGGGTCCCTTACCCAAGCCATGACCTGATAGTCTGT
The DNA here is from genome assembly GCA_963573935.1 of Arctocebus calabarensis. Taxonomy (NCBI): domain Eukaryota; kingdom Metazoa; phylum Chordata; class Mammalia; order Primates; family Lorisidae; genus Arctocebus; species Arctocebus calabarensis. The sequence goes on from CAUYON010179612.1 coordinate 12,510, forward strand.
GAAACGCAATCCCTCCATTTCCCCGCTGGGACTCCTGATGCACATTCCCAGATTTCCTGAGTGTGTCTCCATTTGTTTTTTTCTTGATCCAGAAGTTTGGGGACAGAGAGGTAGAAACACGGGAGAGAAGCAGGTGGAGCATCTCAGGACGCTTAAATACAACCAGGCCAGAGAGGGGAAGGTTTCTTCGAGCTGGGAATGAAAACTGCTTGGTGTTCATTTAATGAAAATGACACGGAGGAGCCAGTGTTAAGACAAAAAATAATTCAGAAATTTTGAAAGTTGGAATTTATCCATAGGTTGAGAATTCTTTACAATTCTAATGAGGTTTCAGCATTTGTGTTGTTTGCTGTGTTAAAGAACACAAAAAACAAAGAGCACGAATTGCCTCTTAGGTAGGACGATGATTCTAATGTGGTTATTTCCTTCGCCACATTCCATTTCCATTTCTTTCTGAGATCCTACTAAATTCGGGAGGTTGTCTTTGGGTTTTCAACACTGCAGGGGATGATTTAAATCTAAATAATAATAAAAAGCCACTGATTTTATTGGACTTTTATAAGTTGATGGAAACATTTCATATGCACATTAGGTTTTGTAACCCAATCTTGATACTTGCTGGGTCCCGGAGGGGCTATTTCACTACTTGGGAGTTCCCTGGTGTTTGCATTATTTCTTCAAGGCAGAAGGAGAAAATACTTTCATTGAAGCCAGAATAGTGTTTTTATTTGAAAGAATTCACATTCAGGGCGACACACACGCTCACAGGCGCACATGCACAAACACACATGCAATCTTTTATATAGGCTATATCACAAAATCACAGAGTTTTAGAATTGAAGGGACCTTACGTATCATCTATTTTAACATTGGCATGTTACATATGAGTAAGCTTCTGCCCAGACAGGTTAAGTACCTCATCCAAGGTCACGAGCATCTAGTGAAAGAGATCAGACTAAAATTCAGGTTCTCTGAGTCTAATTTTCTTTCTGCTACACTACATTGCCTCCCAAATAAGATAATGTACATGAAATCACTTTGAAAACTGAGATGCATTACACAGGCGCTGGGTGTGGAGAGGGAGAATGATAATGAGGTTTCTTTCTTCAGAGGCAGGCACGACCTCCTCAGGTCTCTTTCCAATTCAAGTAGATTCACGTTACGTGAATCATGAACCATATTTCTAATTAGGTTTCTGGGTCTGGCCTCCCGAAAATGAGTGCCGAAGGGGTCAAACCAAAATACATTCTTCATTCAAGTACATCTAGTGCATACCTCATCTTTTTCCCGTCTTTCTCACCCTCTCTGCCCCCCATCCCTGCAGTGTCCACCTGTGGTTATTGTGTGTGTGTCCACAGAAAGGCCCGTGCACAAGGCAGGTTCAAACTACCTGGACTATTTGTTATCAAGTGCAAATTAGAATGTTTTTCATATCAACAGGAATAACTAGCTAATATAAAGACTTGGATATTGTTAAGAAAAGTCTTTAAAATAGTTTTGTGATTGGAATGATAACATATTCAAAGTTTGGTTATTAAATTGTTTTTAATAGACTTGAGTCACACAAGAAGTCCTTATAACTAATTGAAATATTTTAATTACAAAAATATATAATTATTTCCAAGGTAGAAGGCCTACTAAATTAACTAACACATGATTCATCAAAAGAATTAATTACTACTTTAGCTACTTGGGATACTGTCAATTACAAAATATTATTGCAAATTACTTGAGGGATTAAAATTTTATTTTGGCACTATTAATAAATTAATTTACTAAGTCATATAGTAATTATAAATACCTTTTCTTTCTTTCTTTCTTTCTTTTTTTTTTTTTTTGAGATTGGGTCTCTTTCTCTGTCACCAGGGCTAGAGTGCAGTGGTGTTGTCATAGTTCATAGCAACCTCAAACTCCGGTTCAAGTGCTCTTCCTGCCTCAGTCTCCCAGATGGCTGGGACTGCAGGTGCTCACTACCATGTCCAGATAATTTTTCTGTTTTTTGTAGATTTTAACGCTCTTATTCAAGCTGGTCTTGAACTCCTAGCCTCAAGCAATCCTCTTGCCTGAGCCACTGCACTTGACCTATGAATATTTTTTAACTAGTCCTATGTGACCCTACTATCTATCTATCTGTCTACCTACTATCTCCTTCATCCAAAGTAATTACTGTGTTCCTTTGAAAGAAACACATTCTCGTCTTCATATTCTAACAAGGGCCCTTGTTAATGAAGGAACGTTGGCAAGAACACCCACAACTCATCAGTAGGAGATTCTTTGGTAGTCCTGCCTAAATGCTCTGATTCAAATAAAACACTTTAGTAACAAAATCTGTCAACTCTAGATCCCCTTTCCTGATCCTAAATGATTCATTCATAGTCTGAGTGATATTTACATGTAAGAGCCTCCCGTCCTGTTCCCAGATTTTTCAGTCTGTAAAAAATAGATCAGCATGAACCAGGAGGGAAAGGGGTGAACAGGGCACCTTTCTCCTACCCCTTCTTCTTCTTTTTTTAAAAATCTATTTATTGGCCCAGCACCTGTGGCTCAACCGGCTAAGGCACCAGCCACGTACACCTGAGCTGGCGGGTTCGAATCCAGCCCCGGCCCGCCAAACAACGAAGAAATGGCCGGGCGTTGTGGCGGGCGCCTGTAGTCCCAGCCACGTGGGAGGCGGAGGCAGGAGACTCGCTTGAGCCCAGCAATTGGAGCTTGCTGTGAGCTGTGATGCCACAGCACTCTATCCAGGGTGACAGCTTGAGGCTCTGTCTTTGCAGTTTTTGGCCAGAGCTGGATTCGAACCTGCCACTTCTGGTATATGGGGCTAGTGCCCTATTCCTTTGAGCCACAGGTGCCACCCTTCTCCTACCCCTTCTTAAGCTAGCTCTGTCACTGCCCTGACACTTCACCTGTCCTTCCTGCCCTGACACTTCATCTGTCCTTCGACACTCCCTGCTGTCTACAGACTCACATTCATGTCCTGTGGCTGAAAGGCAGGAAGTCACGCCTGCAGACAGCGGTAGCCAGGTCTCAGAGGAAGAGGTGGCAGGCTGGGAGCACCTTGCTTGCTGGATTACTGCAACTGGACAGATTCGGACTGTCTCTTCTCTTTCAGGGAAACCGTCAAATAGCACAGGGATGGAAATAAAGCTGCAAATAAAAATGTTTACAGTTTTAAATATAATGCAACCCCTATGTTAACATGCCAGATGTGGTCCACAAACTTCATTGACATAAATTGCAGGAAAGCTTCAGTGGCAGGCTAATGGATGACCAGGTGTGTGACATCTGAATGGGTCTTATCAGGGGAGCTTTAGGGAGGGGTTTCTCTGTATTCTTGAAGTAGGAAACCATGTGATTATTGTTTTCACTGCTTACACCTTTCCCTGTACCTTCCTCTGGTGACAGTTCTCCCCTCTCTGTCTGAAGGGGGCGGTGAGTGACCCAGGAGACACGAATCTCAGCCTCTTCTCAGGTGCAGGGGTGAGTCCAGGGAGAAACACAAGGCCAGACAATCAGACTCCCTCCCTGCAGGAGGCTACAATGACATAACTCCAGAACTCTGGCAGCCAAGGAACAGCCTTGCAGGGTTGTGCAGACGAAGGGAAGTAAGTCCATCCCGAGAGAGGAGCAGGGTGGCTGTCCCAGTGACGTTGTCCCCAAGGCTAGTTGTCCTCATATCCTTTTTTGCAGCTTAGGATTTTCTCCCCTTTCTGGCATAAGTAAACTTAAACAGAATTTTTGTTACTTGCATCTGAAATCACTTCAAATAACAAATAGATGGCTGCAGGATTTGGGTCTGAAGGCACCTTAGTGGGGCAGAATTTGCAAATGACAAAATTCTGCAAAAATCTGAAGTTAGCTTGAACATAAAAGCTCCTTTCTGTAAGCTTCAATCACCAGACCCATCTTCAAGTCTCATATTTTGTGGGACTCCTGTGTGCAGGTAGGCGACTGAATAAGCTTTTTCGGCTGTTGATCTATCTTATGTCACTTTAATTCATAGTTCACCCAAGGATGGGAGAAGGGTGGGAGAAATGACTTTCCACTCTTCTGCTCCAACTTTTCTCCAACCCTCTGCCCCTCCATCCCCAGGTCCAAAAGTGGATCAGCACTACCATAACCACTCTGGCTGTGGGCATTCATCCGGGCACACGAGATGTGAAATGCACTTGGGGGGGGGGTAATCTGTTTTGCTCTTTTTTGTTTAATTGACAACGCTTCTTTTGGCTTGACTAGTCTGAGAAGGGAGAGAAAGTTGAATTAGTTGTTGATGTTTTTGCTGAGAGCTTAGGAGCCTTTTAAAAAGGCCCAGGTGTGTGGTGGCTACAACATGTCACCTGGGATTTACTCCAGTAAATGGGTCAGGTGTACGAAGTTAATTAAGGTTGCTGAGCTGAGAATGCATTGCTCCCCCTGACTGCTCAGCTTGGAATGTGTTAGTTAATTCCAGGCGATCTAATTACTGAAACCCCTAGTCCACCTCTTTTCTGTGGTATGCTAGCATTTGAGTGCCTGGAAACATCTTTGAGGAGCCTGGGTGTCATTGTAAACTCATCCTCTCTTCCCCTCAGCGCACAGTGTTCAGAGAAATAGGGGTGGGGTGGTGAATTTCAGCCTGACTGAAAGGAAAAGGGGAACCCTGGATTCAGAGAAGGACTGCACCATGGGGGGCGAAGTAGGCCTTTTTTGTATTAAGGACTTTGCCCTTGGAGGGGACCCTAAAGTAGAAAAGGATTTGGAGGCTGGTCGGGTAGCTGTGGAAGTCTTTGGCAGGGCAATAAATCCCTCGCAGCTGAGAAAACTGTTTACTTACAGAGCCAAACCAAGCACGTCGGCCTTAATAGACTACAGCTGGTTGGCTGCTTCCATTCCTGAATTTGGGTTTGTCCTCAAAATACTGATTTAAGCCATTTTTGTTTTCCTCAACTCCTCTCCAACCTGGATTAGGAGAAGGTATAACCTTAGCTTTACGTAAGAGAGGCAAAGAAAATGGGGCGGGCAGGAGGAGTCAGTAAGGGTTTCTTCCCAGGCTTTTGAAGGGGGCATTATAGACACCACCTAAACTGGCAATGGCTGGAGGTGTTGCTGGAGTAGAAAACTTTGTTCTTGCTTGTCCTGGAGCAAACAGACGAGTAGCAAACAACAAACCACATGAAGAATGTTTAGAAATAAATGTTCCTATTAAGTGGGAAGAGAGAAAGGGTAAATGAACGCAGCCTCGCTACTGCAGCACCGGTTGGGGGTGTCAGAACAGCAGGTGCAGCCAAGAAAAGGCTGATCCGGGCTGATCTTCTACATGGGCAGGGGTGGGAGATTGACTTAGGTTTTAAAGATAGAAAAGAGAAAAATTGACCAATAAATCACCCGATGCCCCCTGAGAGCCCCCTCTGGGCAAGACTTGGGAGGAAGGAGGAAGTTAAAGGCAGAACGTTTCCTCCCTAATTCCGTCTGGACAGTGCCCCTCCAGCCACTGCCCCCCCCCCCACTCAGCCCCAGCCCAGGACCCCCACGTGGGAGGAAGGAGTGAGGGAGGAGGGGAAGCAGCAGGGGTCAAGGAGGCAGGGAGGGGCTCTCACCAGTTGCATGGGTGTGGATTGTAAATTAGGGTGAAGGGGCTGGTAATCCTCGACAGGATGCATGGTGGTGTCAGGTCTGGGACTCAGACTCCGTGGGTGGGTGAGGGGAAATGTGGTATCTCCCCTAATTGCTTCACCACATTCCGACATATGGGCTGAAGGACACTGAATCTGCCCCTGAGCTCCTACTTACCAGTGATAAGAAGTCAGAGTGGTTATGGGCTGGGCCCCCACCTTCTTGGGATCTGCAGAAACCCCAGAGGAGCATGATCTCTTGGGGTGGGGCCCCCGCCTACCACACCCTTAGGGTTGCTGCCCAGGACGGGATAGAGGAAGGGCATGGCCCACTCCAGCAAGCTGGATCTGGGCGGAAGCTCCCAGACTGCAGGCCTGATGTCCCTCTGCTGGCCATCCACACACAGCAGCCCTTCAGGGAGAGGCTCGGTCACCTGTGGGTGCTGTATGGGAGTCGGGCTACAAGTCCATGCCACTCGTGGCATTGTCATCCTTCCTCCTCCCTGGCCTTGAGAAAATCACCCATCTCTCCTCCCACTTGGCCCCCACCTCAGTCTTCGCCATTGTTCTAGCCCCCAGCGTGGGCTGTGTTTGGGGTGTAGGAGAGCGCGTGTGCATGTGCCCAGCTGTCTCCTGGGCATTTGCAACTTCTGACTGAAGCTTTAAACCACAGATGCCAAGAAAACTCCCCCAAGACTAGGGAACTTGAATGCCAACACAAAGGCCTCTTAGGGTGGGAGAGGGGTAAATACCTCTCATTCTTTGACTCCCACTGAAGCAAAACCCACACAAATTGCTGTCTCAGTAGGTTATTCCGCACATACCTGTTTGCCTTTGGAGCTTGGTGACTCAATGCATCTACCTGGTTATAAAGGGACCTGGGACAAATGAGATCAGGGTCCTGAGGGCTGATCCTGGTTGCTTCGACCCCCTTACCACCACCACCATCATCATCACTACCACCACTAACACACACACACACACACACACACGTACATGCACTTGTTTAAGAGCAAGGAGAGAAAGCAGGACTGACAGTTCCGGCTAACTTTAACCAGGACATGACAACAAGGCCCCTGAGAGGAAATCCTTCCAGGGAGGGGGTGGTGCTTCTCCTGGCCAGGCTTAGGAGATGGTGGCACGTTACCTGGCATGCAGTGAGGAAGGAAGGCCCCTTCCACACTGACGGCTCGGAGTGTCCCTGCTGCAGCTGTGTGCAGGCGCTGTGTGTGGGGAGTGTCATCTCAGCCTTAGTCAGAGTTTCTCAGCCTGGGTTGCAATGATGGGTTCGGAACTGGGAAGACCGTGGGCAGCTGGTGAGCAGTGACCTGCACACTGCCTGCAGCTCCATTTCTGGCTGGACAGGGGTGACTGCTAAGTAGCCGAATCTCTATGTCTCTGATGACCTGGTGGGGACAGAGCTGGCTGTGCAGTCTCATGGGGCCCCTCTGGGGTCCCGGCTCCCCAGCAGGCTGCAGTAGGGTGAGGGACCCCAGAAACTAGGCAAAGACTGGGGCACCCACAAGGAAATTGGGCAGTGGTTGGGCTGCTGAGCTGTGGGGTGCCCCTGTGGATTCTGGTGCTCATTGGCAGAGGTCATCTTGTTTTCTGTGTCTCATTCTCCATGGCAGTGAGTTACCAACAGTTCTTCACCACTCCAGATAAGGTCCCATAGAGCAGTAGCCTGTTCTAACAGGTAATGAAGATGGTGTCTCTACAGAGTTTTTCCTCCTAAATTAAGGCTGTCATCTGAGTTATGTGGCACATTTGGTGTTGGGTTTAGCAGGTGACCCAAATTATGCACTAATTTAGGCCATACAGAATGAGAAAATAGGATCGGTGCCTGTGGCTCAAGCGGCTAGGGCGCCGGCCACATACACTGGAGCTGGCAGGTTCAAATCCAGCCTGGGACCTCCAAACAACAATGACAACTAGAACCAAAAAATAGCTGGGCATTGTTGTGGTGGGCACCTGTAGTCCCAGCTACTTGGGAGGCTGAGGCAAGAGAATCGCTTAAGCCCACGAGTTTGAAGTTGCTATGAGCTGTGACTCCACAGCATTCTACCCAAGGCAACAGCTTGAGACTCAGTCTCATAACAAAAAATAAGAATAAAACTAAGAAAATAGATCCAAATCAGAAACGTGGACGAAAGGCCTCCCAGCATGAAACCAGTGTTTATGATCTGCTCATCAAAGGCTCTCTTCTACTGGGTTGTTAAGCTGGTAGCAGCAATTTATTTAAAAAATAAAATAAATAAATCTTCTCCCTGAATTTGTGTTGTCTGTATTTATTGTTTGCTGTTGTCACCACCATTATTACAGCTGTCAATCATTTCTGAAAGCAGAGATGTAAATAACTATGTAGGTCATTTCTAAGCTCTCTCTGGAGGACAATTGCTTCTTCTGGCATGTTCTCCCAGACTTTGCTAAGACTGGTTCTAAAGGATCCTGAAATGAAGTCCTCTTCTTTCCTCTGGGAAAGACTGTTCCATAGTTAGATCTGATCACAAGGACAAGTTTCCTCTTATTATTCTTTTCCAACTTTCTTTTATAAATGTCATCCTGGCAATCATTAATCACAGTGAATAAGAAGTTGTAATTAATAGAGGCCCAAATTGTTCAAGTGGAAGATTACTCTTTTGAATTCTTGCATTTTTCTTGGAAGATGTCCTTGAGTTAATTATTTAGTATTTAGAAATTTTTTTAAACCACAGTCTTGTTTCCAAAAAGAGCAAATTGATCACAGTAACATGGGGAGGGTGGGGAATACGCATAGTGTATGCTGGAGATGGATGTTAAAAATAAAAACCAGGCTGGGGGCTTTGCTGCTCCCCCTGCTGGCTTTTTAGAAAAGAAAAGATAAGCAGCCTAGGCTCAGAGTTGCCAGATGCTGAGAAGCTTCTTTAGTGTCAGTGAAATGCTCAGCTGAGGGAGATGCTGGCTGTCCTGGTCCATTAGTGGCTGGGCTGGGCTGGGCGAGGGTGACGGCGGAGCGGGGGAAGGGCAGAGCTAGCTCTCCAGCATTCAGGAGGGCGTGGTGGCTGCAGAGGCCCGAGGCCTGCTGCTCAGCACATCCCAGGAGGACTGTCTTTTAGATGGAGTCGTCCTGTGTCCTCAGGATTACCAGCCTCCATCCAGTAAGGGACACTTCAAGTTCTAAACCAAAACACAGCGACCACCGCTCAAGAGTGAGACGTGGTGGAGTGCAAATTAGAAACACCCATTTGCAGAGTCTTTGGTTCTGAGTCGAGGGCAGAGGCAGAGAACATGGAAGTCTCCAGAGCCCCTCCCTGTCCCTGACCTGCTGGACAGCTTCCCTCCTGGGGCTCGAGACAGGATCATGTTCCCAGGTACATCCATATTTATATGCAACGTTCTCTTGTTAGGCTCATTGGTGCCACTTGTTTTTAAAAAGGACATTGCTATGTATTTATTCTCCATGCTCAGCAACTTCAGGGGCTACAATGCCCCAGGGAGGAGTCCTGTTATCCTGCTGGCTCTGTCCTGTTGGAGGCTTCGCGGGTTACAATGCCTGGACCACATTCCTCTGACCTTAGTTCACCCTGCCGGCCGGGAGAGCATTGATTGCTGTAGAAATCCGTGACTGGAAATGAAACGGCTCTGCCTCTCAGCTGAAGTCCTGAACTAGGCAAGGGTGGGGATGGAAAGGCAGTGCTGAATCCAAGTCTCAGGGGCTAAAACTCATTCATCCATTCACTCGTTCATTCGCTTAGGCATCAACATAATTATAAATTTGTTTCTATAAGGATGATACACTGCAAAGTGAGTCCATGTGGCTTTTAAGGAAAAGTGTCTTTTAGCTCTGAATCTTTCCAGGTTGTGGTAAATTGTTGCCAAAAATGGTCCCAATTCTTCACCTCCCTATATCCATTTAAAAAAAGAAAGTGCCTTTGCAGTTTCCTGTGCACAGGAGAAAGAATTTATTTCTTCTGTCCTTGACTCTGGTCTGGTCTTGTTACCTCCTTCAATCCACAGAACATGGCAGAGTGATGCATCAGTTTGGAGCCTGGGCCTCAGGAAGCCTGGAGCCCTTCTGCCCTCACTCTCTCAGAGCCTTGCCACCTTGAGATCAAGCACTACAGTGTTGCTCTCTGATGGAGGAATAGAGGCAGAGTCCAACTATGCCAGCTTGAGAACCTCGTAGGTCATCTCACAGCCTCCCGGCCCCCGGACCTGTGCAAACAGATCTGCCTTCTCAACGTTCGGCTGGCTGCAGGTGCATGAGTGAGGCCAGCTGAGACCACATGACTTCTTGTAGGCTCGTAATCAATAATCAGTACTGCCGACCTCGTTATCTGCCCTTGGGCTGCTATAGCTGCGACTGAGCTGATGAATCCGCCACAGAGTCCCATGGCAACAAAAGGGAGTTTGGAACTATCACAGGTGGCAGTGATGGCTGGAGATAGTGCTCAGTGGGGCCTGAGGAGATGTCAGAGTCATGTGAGCTTTGAGGATATTGTGGTGCACTTCTCCCAGGAGGAGTGGCAGCTCCTTGATGAAGCTCAGAGGTGTCTATATCACAACGTAATGCTGGAGAACTTTGCACTTTTGGCCTCAGTGGGTAACCCATGAACACTGGCCTCCGGGTTGCTCTGCATTTCTCTGGGGTGACATACGCTCTACACAGGTCTCACGTGTCTCCAACAGATAAGATCCTCTTGAAAACTACTGACAGGACAGTTCTCGCCAGAGAGTAGAGTCTGTGGAGGCCCCTCTTGAGCACACTGCTTCCACAGGAATGTCACAGGCCAGGACTCCAAAGCCAGGTTCTTCCATCTCGAATGCCCACCCCTGTGAGATGTGTATCCTGGTCATGAAAGACATTTTGTACCTGGCTGAGCATGAGAGCGCACTTCCTGGGCAGAAACCACACGCTGATATGGCACATGAGAAACACTTCTCATTTGATTTGGACTTACACCAGAACCAATGCAGTGGAGATGAACACATCGAACAGAGGAAAATAGGGCCTTGCTAGTAAATACCTACAAAATGCCCATGTCGGGCCACCATTTTACATGCAAAGATGTGGAGAAAGATTTCCTAGTCAACCTGGGCTTTCTTCAGCACCAGAACACCCACCCTGAAGAGACTCCACATAGAAGCAGGGATATCTTTCACATTCAGCAAAGGCATTACGGATGTAACAAATGTGAACAAGTTTTCAATGAGAAGGTTCATGTCTTTGAGCATCAACCAGTTCATACTGGAGGAAAAACCAATAAACGTAGTAGTGCATGTGGGAAATCTTTGATCTGTAACTACTCACTTGTTCAGCATCAGAGAACTCATAATGGAGAAAAGCCTTATGTGTATAATGTGTGTGGGGAATCTTTCCTCTACAAACAAACACTTGTTGGGCACCAGCACAGAATTCATACTGGAGAAAGGTCCTATGTATGCACTGAATGTGGGAAATCCCTAAGCTCCAAATACTCACTTATTGAACACCAGAGAACCCATAATGGAGAAAAGCCTTATGTGTGCAATGTGTGTGGGAAATCGTTCCGCCACAAACAAACATTTGTTGGGCACCAGCAGAGAATCCACAGTGGAGAAAGGCCGTATGTGTGCACTGAGTGTGGAAAATCC